>JAAVUK010000095.1:0-107213 GCA_014899095.1 Fusarium buxicola | reverse complement strand
CAGCGAATCCCCGCTGTTGTAAGCTTTTGCTTTGCTATTGACTATATTTTTGCCAAGTCATGTTTTAGCTTTAGTATGGGTGTGGTGGCTGTGATGTCTTTTTATGGTCTCTGATTCGCTGCTGCCTTACCCAGGTACAAGTAATCGTAATCAACTCCCGGAGAAACTGGACGAGGCCGTCCGTCTCCCTGAGCCTGAATACCTGGACACTGATTACTGGCTGGAATGCAAGTCGGTACAGGTGGCATTTGGGCAGTCCTGGCAACCAAGTTAAGGGGTAAAGTAGGGCTCTATAGAATACCATGTCTTAACTGCCTTATGCTACTAGAATGTAATTAAACGCGTCATACTATTAATTAAGTCTACTCTTTCTAAACTTATGCGGTCCTTGAGGAACTATGGCATTACTAGCTATTCCTGTATTCTTTTATCCCCCACTGGGCATAGTATAATTCTGCCAGGACATGGGCGAAGGCTCCGAGTACCTCAGCAAGCTCGCGGCTGCCAGCCTTCTGGTTTAAGCACCTGTCCACTAGGATCGAATCCTGGGGCAACTAGGGGTACAAGGGTCAGTCCTGAGAAACCAATCCTCGGGGAGTAGAAAAATATACCTGTAGTACCAACCAGCGTCCATTGTCCAAAGCTCTTGGCACGCTGCCACTCGCCCCGACTCACCACTGCCTGCGGTCTCTGACCGTTAGACAGGTCCTGCCCCAGCACGTGCTCCCTCACACGACTCCCATCGTCGCGAGACAGGTACAGAACAAGGGGTGCACCGGCGTAGTAGTGCCACACCTCAGCGGCATCGAGTTGGTGCCAGAGTGAGTAGCCCGCGGCCCCGTCGAGAAGATAATAAATGGCCGTGCTGATGGTGCGATTGCCGCCGGGAATAACGGCTGGGTCCCTGAAAGACTCGACGAAGTAGCCCTTTTCGTTGGAGGGTTGAAGGTCGAGCTCCTTGATGACTTGATCTTTTGAACGATAGGTAGGAGTATTACCCGGGAGGCACAAGGCCGAGCAGACTGGCAGCCACAAGAGTCCCAGTGAGCAATGCATGACAGCGTGAATCGACCAATGAGCACTCGTGGACTGGTTACAATCGCACAATATGCCCAAAGTGGGAGGTTTGTTGGTTCCGTGCTGTTTTGTTTTATATCTGGACCTCTGAACTTCCATGCTTACATATTGAATTACCGGAAGAGTCGGATCTCAAGGCGTGAGATGACGTCTTGATGATAGCGAGAGTGGCATCTTCTCCTATTTCAGTACAATCGCTACTTTATTATGCGACCGGCTATTGTAGAATCTCACGTAAGCCCGGGGAGGCAGGAATGTGTAATGTTATGACGCCCCGCCGGGATTAAAAGGATATGGGAATGATGACCTGTGCCGCTATATAGAACCTGGTTTAGAAAGATAAAAATCAAGTATTATACGCCTTATGCTGGCGATTAGGTTTTCTCTCACCAATACTATAAATGTGGGTTACTAAAGTCGGGTCTGCTGTTAGCCTGTTCCTGAATGTAGTGTAGTGTTGGGAGGAGCTAGAGCATAGATTTAAAATGGCCATTCCCCTGTTTCCACTTCCCTATCTCTTATCCATGACTAGTCCCACTAGTACTTCTTCGGCTAACTGTAATAAACCCAGAGAGAGACGCTCGGAAAGTCCGGATTCCAGGTGCACACTTACTACGCAGTAAGCCTGTGCCAAACTGTCATGTGAGGTTCGGGTGGACAGATATTAATATTGACTCGTATATATAGTTTGCAAAAAAACCAGGAAGGGCTGGGCAATGATTCCAGAATAACATGGTACAGTTACATCGGATCGGGAGAATGGGTCTGCAGGGACTAACTCATGCAAGATTCTATGTTGACAAGATGCTAATTTACTTAAGGTTTGAGCTACCAAACTTGGTTTCAGGCATACGCTCAACTCAAACAACTGAGCCCCAGTGCAATTAAACCTTCTTTAATTCTATCCAGTAGTTATCTGCCGCTGCCAGGGCACCCATCCGGGCTGTCGGAGTTTCAAGCCACCAAGAGACTTGTCACCCGGATGCTTCGACAGGGAATGACCTTGATTCTCGGTATCCGCAGGGGTTGTGGGAGACCCGAGCAACCGGTAAAAGATAACAAAGAACAAAGAAGGAAGGAATAAAGCCGTTAGGCATTCATTGCGATGCAGGGAGTGTTAGGCAAAACCCGGCTGCAGTGGCATCGTCAAGGAAGTATAGGTCACAGGGGTAGGAAGTGTTAAACTGTGGTTTCTTCTTCACGAGCCTGCAGCTTCTTTACTGGGTAGGATCAAATGCCTTCTTCGTAAAACATAATCCGGCGAGAAGTTGACAGGGGACGTGACGATCAGTGGTAGGCTTTCTGTAGATGCTTGCCTTGAACGTATAATTAGAGTGAATGATGAGGTTAGCTGGTATATGTCAGCCAGTCTTGAATTAACCTTTACCACCCCTGGTGACTTGTAGGTTCTGCCAAGACAGTCGCATACTTAAACCGTAGGACTTCCCCTCTCCCTTCATATATCGTGGAACCTCACTAGCATCTCTCTGCCATCGCTCCCTTGTCTCTCCTCTCGGAGTCTTCTCACTCTTTTGTACCCAGGGTCCAGTTGCCCATCTCAACTTGATTCCTGCCACCTTCCTTACATTCCTTATTTGTCACTATGAGGCCCTCCAGCTTGTCCTCCGCTGTTTGGGCACTATGCCTCACAAATACTCATGCCGCTGCCTCTTCAGCATCCATTGAAGCCGACGTTGCCATCATCGGTGGTGGTTCCGCTGGTATTCACGCAGCGATCCAGCTGAGTGATGCAGGCGCAAAGGTTGTCGTGATTGAGAAGAAATCTCGAATCGGAGGCCACGCAGAGACATATATCAACCCTGCGACAGGCATCCCGACTAACGTAGGTGTCGCCCTGTTCGAGAATACAAAGATTGTCGAGAGGTACTTCGACCGCTTGGGCGTTGCCAGAGCCACCAGAAACCCAACCGCAAACCAGACACGGGAAACAACGTCATATGACTTCTCGCTGGGAATCCCTATCCCGCCTATCAACGCGTCTGTTGCTGAGGCCTCGCAACGCGCCCTCGCAGTAGCGGTACAAGCCTACACGGAGAATATCCTGACGAGATACCCATGGATTGATGAAGGATACCTCGTCCCTAGTCCTGTACCGGAGGAGCTCACCCTGCCCTTTGGACAGCTGGCCCAGAAATACAATTTCGGTGCCCTCCTTCCTCTCATCAGTCGGTTCAACATGTACAACGGTAATATCTCGACTCTGCCCTCGCTTTATGGCATCAAAAGCATGGGACCGGGCCTGTTGAGGAGCGTCATGAACGAGTTCATCATCCCTGCGTCCGGCGTCTCAACAGATTTGTATGATGCAGCCGCAGCCCACTTAGGCGACAGTGTGCTTCTCAGCTCGAGCATCCTCCACGTCAATCGCCACCAGAAAGAGGGCGTTACCTTGGTTGTCAAACAACCCGGTCAGCCACGCAAGACTATTCGTGCCCGCAAGCTCATAATCGCTATTCCCCCAACCATGAAAAACATCGGGCCGTTCGATCTCTCCGACGCCGAACGCATGCTGTTGTCCAAATTCTCCGCCATTGGATACTTTGCTGGCATAGCTGACATTCCTGCGCTCAACGTGAATGTACAAAATGTTGGAGCTCTCACCCCCTTCAACTCTCCCATCATGCCAGGAAGCACCAGTTTTACTTCCACCGGACCACCTAACCAGTTTCTTCTCGGTGTGGGCTTTGACAACGCCCAACACACTGAGGATGATGCCAAGGCCATTATTCGCAAGGAGTTGGCCACCCTGGCAACTGTTGGTGCCGTGCCGGCCGACGCAGCGAAGAAAGTTACCTTCCCTTACATCACGAACCACGCCCCTTTCAACGTTCGCGTGTCGGCCAAGGAAATTGCTGATGGCTTCTACCGTAAGCTACAGGATCGTCAGGGTTCGCGTAACACGTACTGGACTGGAGCCGCATTCGCCGGTCATAACAGTGCCTTGATCTGGAATTGGAACGAGGGCACTATCCTGCCGGCGCTGAGGAAGGATCTCGGGCTTTAAGTCGGCTCTTGTTGGGAAATCTCTAGAGGACTAACTATCCAGAGCAGCCGCTCGGGTGGCCTTTGCAATTTTTCTACATAGGTGGTAACGCGCTATGTCATGAACTATTTATTTTGTAGAGCATAATGTCATCATCCAGGTTGCATGCGAAGTCCTTGGCAATAAAGAGTGACCGTACTGATTGCCGCGTTAAGAAGAAACCCACTGTCAATAACTTCCAAGTCCGGGTCTGCCGTTATCACAACTTGGAGGCACCCCTTTCAGTTAGATACTTGTCTCGATACTCTCTTCAGGATTCTGCGTAGTCTGATACCCATTGGTCCATTCAGCCCGCAACTGGTCTCAATAGTCTTGGACCATCTGATGCACCGGACTTTATTTGGCTTGTTGTCCCCAGTTGACGCGCTGACGGCAAGACCGGAGTATGGTTCCCGGCTCAGAACGACGCCTGGTTTCGAGCCCGGTTGCAAGAATCCCAGAGTCAGCGAGGTCACAGTCAAAGAAAACTTGGCCAATCGCTCAAGCGTCATTGATAATTGTGTTGTCGGATGACAAGGATCTTGATCTTCATTCTCTCTCACATGGGGTAATGTTGAAATCCTCGTCTACGGCTGCACCCGTACAGCGTCGGCTTCCAGTTTGTGCAAGGGAAGCATTTTCTGACGCATCGCATGATTTATTATGCGAGGATGCAACAACTCGGGACTAAGGTACAACACCCCTTCATGGCGTACAATATCCGTGTATTCCCGCTTGAGGTTGAGTATTCCAACTCAAAGCTTGGCCCAACTACCGCAAAGCTTGTCTACACGTTTGTTGGCGGTGGACAGTCATCATCTTCCTCGTACAAGCTGACATCGTCAACAGCGACTTGGACACCATCACCGACAATAGTCCTGCAGAAGACGCCGATGTCGACACCTGCTGGACCTGGCGCAAGGAATGATATCTGCTGCGTAAAGTAGGTATCGAGCTCGATAGGCGCAAGTATTGCCTGAAATCCAGAAATGAATCCACCCAACACGGAGACGTAAGTGTAGCAATCAACAGCGTCTTTGGGCGGGCCCTTGTGGAGAACCCAGCGGTAGGTGAGTTGGTACGTCTTGCTGGTGTCCGTGTAGGGAATAACCTGGCGAATATAGGGCCGCTGCTTCGCACTCGTGAGATCGAAGAGCCTATAAAACAAGTGGCCTTAGCATGTGCAGTCGCAGGGTGTGTGAGGAAGAGTATGGTTAACGTACGCTGAGTGGTGACCGGTGCGGGCAAGTTTAGGGTCATTCTTGATTCGAACGGCCTTGGATTCCTGGAGGTCTTTCAGAGCCCAGGGCGCTCCATTGTAGACACCATTCCCTGCCTCATCAAAGGATGGGTTCTTGATGAGGTTGGTGCATTTCTTGGGTTTGTGGGGATGGGTAGACTCCTTTGGCTTGGTAGTGCTGGCATCTACGCCGCAGAGGGCGAGGGCGGTAAATGCAACGGCAACCTCGGGCAACATCGTGGTGGAAATGGCTTGATAGCGTAGGATACACAGCAAAAATAAAGCGTGGCAAGGTATGGCGATGGTGGGACTTTTATGCTTGGTTCCAAGGGCAGGATATCATCTTGGATATGGCTGGTAGATGGTAAAGGGCCGAAAGGAAGGGTTCATCTTGTATAGAGTTGATGGAGGCAAGATGAGGCTCTGATAGGTGCAGCCACAAGAGATGCATATAAAGGCTTGTATCAGTTAAGGCTATTCTGTTGTTGACAATAGGTGTCATGTCTTGATTCCATGGAACATCCTCCGCTTTACGACTCCTGACGGGGACCTACAAACGAGATGGCCAGAGCAGCCTGAAAAAACTTGGCAATTTCTCAGTGCTAGGTAACACAGCAACTGGTCTCATAGTAGATTTATAGGTGCATTGTAATACACGCCGTCAATACCTTCCATGCTTCCAACGTTGTTAGCCCCGACCCTCTAACCGCAATAGTTACCAGTATAAAGGCAATGATGTCGGATTGAGGACACCCTATAGCTCACGGACGTCAAAGCCTCCTGGGCACGGTGAAGTTCAATAAAGCAAAGGCTCGGTGTCTTCTAACTTCTCGGCGATACTGTCCACTTTTCCCCCGGTTGGCGGCACCGGGTCGGCGAATCGACCGTGCTCAGGCTCAGCCGAAGCCGTTTTAGTAGCCCTACCAAGTCAAAGCACTATACTCTTCAAGCAGTTATCTCAAAGTACCAGCTGACCAGATGATAGAGTAGTGCTGATAAGATACGCTAAGGTATTTCCCGGTATTGAGAGAACAAACACCGAGAAACATGGTGTTTCCGTACACATTTAGGATCCCCAACCTCCTCGACGAATCTAACCAGAGCTCACTCGGCGATTTACCAGCCCCCGGCCCGAAATGATTATCATAACATTGATCCGGGAGGTTGGTCACCTGGGAGACACCTCCGGCGCCTCCAACCCCCGGTATGCATATCAGGTCACAAAATTGAGAAAGTAGGCATCGTCGAAGCGGAAGGTCGGATCGTGCAAACGTCAACATACGATCAGGTGTACAGCATCAGCTCGAACCTCAGTCTAAAATGTCGAGCCATCATAGAAAATGCGCTCTAGTTCCACGAGAAGTGGTGTTTGCGACAAACAGTTCGGTCCAAAGGTCCCCGTGAGGACTAAAGGCCATACGGACTTGAACCGTGGGGCGTGGTGCGTCGGAGATCTTTTATCCGTACTGACGTTCTTCATAGCTTTCTTTGATGCAGGCGTGAGTTCGTAGGGATCAAAGCTGCTAATCAAGATAAATCATGCCATGGCGTGGCCGGAACCGCATAATCCGGGATCGACATGAGTATGGATCGCCTGAAACAACTGTTGCGTCGAACTGCGTTGCGGGACTGTCAATAAAGCGTTTGATCGTCCTCCTATAGAAAAGGCGGTATTGATAATAATTACTCTCATCTGGCCTGATTCCATTGCACATTGGGCGCAGCATGAATTCATCACCATGCCAGACACGTCGAGGCCGCTTGAACTTGTCGGACCTTGCAACCTCACTACACTGCAGAGGCGCTCCCCAAGCGGGATAATTGGTATGAAAGAGGATATGATATTGTCTCTTGATATAAATCGCTTCGTTGTTCTACCCAACCAGTGACTATGAACAACTCGACGGATTTCCTGCTACTCTGCTCTTCATGTAGCCAAGTCTTGACCACCCACTCGATGGAGTGAGAGCTCGCAATAGACGTGAGGTGGTCCTCTATGCCACCTGTCTCTCGAGTGAAGAGATGCCAACTCCCCATGGAGTTGGAATATCAGCTGTCCCTTATCGCTTGACGTCAATGATCACGGTATTAACTGAATACTGTTAGCGAAATCACTGTTACGCTGATAGTTGATTGACTCACCCTGCTGAGCAATGATGGTGATCTGCGGGCGCAAGGCCGCGTCGATGAACTGGGCCAAGTCGATGCTGGCCAGGCCACCGATGAGGCCAAGGTCAAGGCTGCCAAGCGACAGGCGTCTCAAGTCAAGCTGGTCAAAGATACCGGTGCCTGCAATGGCCAGGACGGTAGAGAGCTGCTGCAACTGCAACAGCGAGCTGAGGGAGAAGGCTTGGGAGGTCAAGAGGTCCTGGAAGACGAGCACGTCGAGGTTGTTCCTGGTGGCGAGGGTCTGGAACAGCCCTAGGTCCAGGGAGTTGGCCTGCACAAGATACTTCAGGTCGAGCTGTTGGAGAGCAAGCCCGCCGCGCCCTTCGCCGCCCTCGCGTCCTTCGCCGCCCTCGCGTCCTTCGCCGCCCTCACGCCCTTCACCTTGACCCCCTTCACCTCCACGTCCTTCACCTTCACGCCCTTCGCCTCCTTCACCACCCTCGCGCCCGGCGCCACCCTCCTGTCCGGCGCCACCCTCACGCCCGCCAGGCTGACTGGCGTTGCGGGCGGCGCGGTCCAAACCGGAAATGACAAAGGTAGGGGGGGCAGCAGCAGCAGAAGCTGCAAAGAGGGTAGCAAGAATGGTAGTGAACTTCATCTTGATGGTGTTGCGGTGGTGGTCGAGTGTGTGGTGTGTGAATGAACGGGTCGTCAGAATTAAAAGTTATACGAAAATATGAGCACAGCTCGAAAGGTCAGAGAAAAGTCGTGAAAGAGCGGAAGCGAACAAAGAGCACAGCTGGCCTGGTCAGTATTGAAGTTCATCTGGAAATCGTATGGAGGTAGCTTACCTCTGTAGAGAATGAATAGAGAACGGAAGAAAGACTGGATACTGGAGCGTGTGTCTGCGAATGATTGTCTCTTGTCAGGACAGACATATCATCTTTATACAGCAATCTTCCGGCAAGCGGATGCTAACCTGCCAACGCCTCCTCACCATCTCCAATCCTCAGACTCGCCCCGGAAGCCTGCGTTACTCGCAGGGCTGTATCAGAACAGTACCCTCTCACCGGAAACACCAACTACCGGAGCCAAAAACACCTCCCAAGCAAGCCTCGTCCTTAGCCCCATGAGGTACATTTCTGCTGAGACTCATCAGTGCCGAGGTGGAAAGGAGTTAAGCTTACTGGGTGGGCCGGCGATGTGAGGACTTGGTGAGACGTCAGGCAGGAGACGGGTTACTTTGACGCTGGTGATCAGTTCCCCAGACGTTTCACAAGGTTAAATCGTCGAGCATCGCAAGACCTGTAGATGCGTCATATCTGTATGGGATGCTACCGGAAGAGAGTTGAGACCGGGATCCGGATGGAGACTGCAAAGTCACCCCGCGGTTGCTCTAGACACATTGCGGTTCCTGCAGATATAAGCTTCCCCATGGGCAGGGGGGACTCGGACTCAGACTCGTCCGATGTTAGATTCAACAGTTCGCGTTTGAGGACAGCGCATCCGGAATTAACGACTGATGCCAAGCAGGAGCACATGTTTGAGAGCTGTGCTGGAACGTATTGCGTTCCGGCTTGGACCGCGCCGGGCGATACGACGCTGAGGGTGCGTCAACGCAGGGGTTGGATAGACAGGACAGGGGTTGGATAGCCAGTCCAAGGAGATAGATAAGGTTGGCGATATCAGCTGCAACCTGACGCATGAAGTTCAGCTACGAATAATGACATGTTTCACTGCGCTCATGCTGGATCACGTCTAGAGCCTGGCAGATTTGCCAAATGTGAGAGACAAGTTGCTGACTACAAGTTATATAACAAGCACCGGGCTTGTCCGTGCATTCGCGAAAGATAATCTTCTACACGGTTCCCAGAGGCAGTTGTTATCTTAGGAAAGACTCGACCAGTTTTCAAGTGTCTCCGATGCAATATCAGACGGAGAGACATGCGCACATCTTTTAACTACTTAATTGACGAGATCACCATAAGCTGGGCAATGTTGCTCATCGCTACATCAAATTTCCACATGTCATGCTCATTGGGCTCAATGTAATATTGTGGACTGGAAGAAGAGGCGAATGGAATTTTGTACATAGGTAGTAGCGTAGGGTAGTAATCCAAGACAGTATAACAAAAAACTGCAAGGTAATAGCCTCGTAGAGCTTGTCGTTATCACGAGGCCCGCCCAAAAAGTTTCCTACTCACCTAGTTCAGTGACATACTCAAAGGGAAGGCAGTGCAGGTATCAAGTACGCCTGTTCCATTGCCCTTGAGTTAGCAAACTTGTTTAGTTTAGGGGTCATAGATCACATTCGATGAAATAGCCATTAAAAATGGCTTGTCAGCCCAATGGATATCACTTAAACAAGGTTTTGGGCAGTATGATGGTAGAATTTGTCTATGGACCTGACTGTGTTCGGTGTTCAGTTACAAGCCCAATCCTCATGCTACATCCTTTTCTCCCAATGTCCTCCAAATTGCCTACTAGATACAAGAAGTGTTTGCTCTCGAGGCAACCATTTATAGAAGGTCGACACAGTTGAGGAGGGCGACGTTGACCAGAGCACCCTGGCGACTATTAGGAACAAGAAACTCCAAAGGTATCAAAACAAGGTACTTACAACAGGTGCCGCAGTCTTGCAGCAGTAAGCGCTGCCGTCGCAGTTCTTACCGAGGACCTGGACAGCGCAGCTGAGGATGCCGTTGCAGCAGACCTGCTTGGAGTCGGCAGAGCAAGTCTTGGCCGTGCGGGCCTCGACATCAGGGGAGCCGGCAATGGCGGTAGCAGCCATGGCGAAGACGGAGACGATGGTGGAGAACTGCATTTTGAAAGGCTTGGAAGAAGAGTTGAAAGAGTAGTTGGTTGTGGGAAGTGTTTAATTGTTAGAAGTTGCTGGAAGCTGTTTGAGAGTGCTGATGAGTCGATTGAATGAGACCTCGAGGGGAGAACCGCCTGGCTTTATACTTGACGACGGCCTCGAAATCCTAACAATGCCGTCTCAAGCGACATGCTCAACTCCGAAGATATTTGCACTTCACACATATCATAACGATCGTCATTGTGCAGGCGAGTAGAATCCGCTCAGATACAGTATCAGGCTGAAGATATCCAGGGCTCAGGCTTCCCATTGGAGGTCCACTACCAACGAGCCGCTGCAGGTGCAAGCCCCCAACTGGACCCGCAGACAAATGCATTGATCGCCCCGACATCCGCTCGGCAGTGGAAAGGGCTGCTGTCTCTAGGCACGGGAGAGCAAACAGTCATGGACCTCGGTAAGGGTGTTGACTCGCAAGTAGTACCTCAAGACTCAAGAATGCCCAGTTACGATAGACCTAGCTAACACGCCCTTGACAGAGTACTAACATAGATAATCTGGCACTTTCTATGCATCTAGGTAGTAGAGACCGACCAACCAGGTCCACAGTTTAAGAGTAAAGGAGGTGGACCAGACGGACACTAGATTCCATATTCCCAAGGAAACAGCATAGAGCGTTGGTACTCTCGCGCAGCCACGTCATAAATGTTTTGTTTTCCCTCACGCACCTTATCCAGCGGCTACTTGCAGGACGCGATACAGGGAGATTAAAGAAGAAGCAAGCGCGAATATACAAAGAGATCCTCCGCTATGTGGGCTGAAGTGACATTCCCAGCAAGAGCATTTCAGCCACACCGTCAATGAAGGCCTGGTTTTCTCATCAAGTCGCCTCACTTTTGACCCCTGCAGCAGATCACAGACCAAGGAGAGCGAGGGCCGGGCCGCAGTCTGCAAGCCAGGGTTGCGTTGCAGGAGACCGGCTATACATACGAGCCACTCGACCCACTGACCAGGCTTTTCGAACAAGAAAGTTGGATAAACACGGGCGCGTGCGTACCTGTACCTGGGGACGAGAACTAAAAGGTTAGTTCCCGCAGGCGGTCGGAGCCGTTTTGCTACGGCAGCGATCGACAATGCCGACATCCCATCCCGCAGAGAAGCCAACGGCCTGGGCACCTATCACGACTCAACCTCATTGTCGGGTGGTCCATCACATGCCCAGGCTCCTGGTGCTGATATTAAAGGATCTTCAATTGGCATGGATAGACTATTGTCTCACCACTTCGACGTCTTGGCTTACTCTTGGCTTTTCCCCAAACAAGGAACTCGACACTGGCATCGGATTAGATGGCGAGGTGTGTTATGCCTCTGGTTCTTGAAGCGCTGAAAAGAGGCCCACCGCTGCGGGCGAAGACAGTGATCAAGCAGAACCTCGCCTGGAGCTCCTATGTTGGCGTCGTCTGATGACACGATGCTTACTTCTGCTCCTGCTAAAGATGCAAAAACTAGAGTTTCAAGCCACATGGTACTTGACTATCGTTCGTAGCTTTGATCGTGATCTGCTCTTTTGAAGATTAAAGGCACCGTGACTCGTGCACAAGCTAACGCTCTGAGAGGCCTCATCCAACCACCTCGTAGCCATAGGGTCGTTGATCACAGCCTGTTTTGGCTCTGGCATTGTAGGATTCTTCGTCTCTGCATGAGAACAGGGCTGTCTTGCGTCGTATGCGCTCAATACTCTCTTGATACGGTGCTGAATGAATGTTGGCAATACGGAGTACCTCTTCGGCATTGGTAAAGACACAGTGAGATTGTAGCTTAGGGTAGGGTAGTGCGAGACACCACCTTGGCTAAAATACGATGGTTCTGATCAAATTCCTTTTATTGTCGTCCTGGAAGAACCGGGCCTTGCTGTATAATGGTTTAGCGTCTTATATTACGATCATAATCGTAATCCATCACACTTGTGATCTTTACTCTATCATCTCTTTATTTTCAGTTTTCCTATCTCCTTATAGACACACCTAGTATTGAACTGGGTGGGAGTGTGTCTTCTGCTGATTCCTCCAGTGATTCCACAGGGACATCAGACCAATCGAGCTAGGAACCATAATCCTTGTAAATCATCCGGTATAGCCAGCGACCGGTCAGATGAGGCTTATTAGATTCAACAATTCCTATTGGCAGTGGCAATGTAGCGGTAGTGTCGGCAGTTACAGCGAGCCAACGATGTGTAGAAGCTTTCCCAGCGGTCACAGTTGAGCCCTCCAAGCCTCCCCCGACGCCTTCACTCCCAGTGGAGTACTCTACTTCTACTACTGCCATGGTTCAAACTCGACTCTACGTAGTACCGTACACTAGGCCGACCCACTGTTTCATTTCATCTTGGCCTAACACTCCTACGTGTTCATTAACAGCCAGCAGGACTTCTTTGGGCTATCACGACCAACATGTCTGCCCCGACAGCTGCAAAGCCTCATACTCGTAAAGCAGGCCATGTAATAAATAGGTGCACCGGCGAAAAGAAGGATAGGACCTCGTAAGACGTACAGTTAAAACGTTGACTGAATAGGGTCCGGGTAGTTGATAGATTCGCGCTTGTCGACTGTAATACGCGTAGTGCTATTACTTCCAGTAATTTCAGGTTCTTGCGCATAGCAGGAGCAAGGTGTTGTCGTTCAGACTCGAGCTGGTTCCACGTAAGATCTGGGACCATTGCAATATGTAACAGAATCATCAAGATAATAAGCATAAAAACGAAGAAAAAGGCAAAAAGAACCCCATCTGCAGGATTCGAACCTATGCGTACGAACACAATGCCTGGCTAACAGATGGATGCACCAACATTTCGGTATCGTTAAGGATCGTCTAACAACAAGTGCGAAGGACAAGCTCTGGTCGGCTTCCTTAACTGTACCTTGGGCCTAAGATGTCGATGTGGACATCAGTAGCTACCTACTCCGCCGCCGAATATATACGATCCAGGCTCGTTGCAACTGGTGGTGACTCAATTTAGTGCAGGGATAATGTCAAGACTCACTGTAGTTGGTGGAGAAATTCACTCTACGGGCTATTCGACATGTGCCGGCCGAAATTCCGCCTCGTTTCACGTAAAAGAAGTCGGAAGATCTTGTCGATGTTTGGAATAGAAACAACCCTTTCGCTTCTGTCGCTCATAAAGCGAGCGGTCCTTAAATCTTGTCGATGTTTATATAGGTCTCTGCGTCCTAAGCGTCCCGTTTTCTTACCAGAGCTATGGCATAGCGGCCATTATTCTCTTCAATCATGAAAAGATTTCTGGCTTTTGCAGTCTTGGCTGCGTGCAGCTTTACTTCTGCTGTTGCTTCTCAGAACGCTTCAGCAGTTTCAAGCGCAAGTACACGCGTTAATCTTCACCCCTTTCAGGTCAAGAGGGGAGATAATCTTGACAATGACACGCTTTGGGTTATTGAGGAGGCAACTTCCGCCACCACTACTATCAACGACATCGACCTCACCTTATCGGCTCCCAAGAACGTTACACTCAACGGTAACTGGCACAAAACTATTTACGCCAAGTTCCTTGCCACCTTGGGCGAGAGGTTTATCGGCACGGCCATTTCGACAGACGAGGATGACGGCGGCGCGATTACATTAACTATCGGTGGTCTTTCCAATGGTAATCATTCACTGTTGGCATGGCATAATTCCTGGAAAGCTGGCGATAAGGATCTGGCCACCGTGTCCATCAGTGTAAATGGCAAAAAGTCCGTCTCCGTAAGTATCGTGCGTTGAGATACGTGATTGACGTATAGCTAATGAATGGGTTTGTAGAATGTGAAGCAGTCGGGTCGAGTGGATAACCTCTGGGAGGCAGCGACGTCGTACGTCGAGTTTTCCGTCTCCGGGGGAAAAGCCGTCGAGGTAACTTTCACTCCAACCGGTGGAGATAACCATGTCTTCCTCAACGGATTCGAGTTGGACGGCCCGAGCATGGATTTACAAGTTGCCTTTCCGTACCCCGAGAACCATAACGAACATGTCGAGCTCGGAGAAAGCGGGACCGTTAGCGCTTCATGGCGTGCTCCTTCTACCGCGTCTGATGCCAGATATGATGTCTACCTTGGCACCTCGCCCGATAAACTCAGCAGCGTTGGCAAGGGCTTGAACAAGCCTTCAGTTGATCTCACTCGTGAGGATCCAATCTTGTCCAACATCATACCGCAATTGCTAATGGTTGTATAAAGGGCTAAACGCCAAAGACGTCTTCTATTGGCGAGTTGACGTACTTGCGAACGGGAGGGTCTACGGTGGTCGACTCTGGACCTTCCGTGTTGCACATCTGGCTTTCCCTGGCGCTGAGGGCTGGGGGTAAGTTACCTCCATGAACTTCTCACACTGATTCCTACTGACTTGATGTAGCCGCTTTGCACGTGGAGGACGAGGTGGTAAGGTAGTCAAAGTCACCTCTCTGGAAGATACTGCGGAACCTGGAACTTTACGACACGCATTAACGACGGCGACTGGACCACGTACCATTGTCTTTGACGTTGGTGGTGTCATTACCACAAAGTCTCGCCTATCGGTGAATGGCAAGTACATAACGCTTGCTGGCCAAACAGCTCCTGGAAAGGGTATCGTCATTCAAGGTAATCCTCTTGGTCTGACCGGAGCCTCGGACATTGTCTTTAGGCATATCCGTGTCCGTCCCGGGACTGTCTCGGGAAACACTGTGGATGGAATGGGCATGCAAGGATCTAATCATGCAATCTTTGATCGTTGCTCGATGGTATGACGCCTCAATTCATCCCTTTACTCTTTCTGATGCTGAGCTCTCTAGGGCTGGACCATCGACGAATCTTTCTCCTCTCGGTCGGCATACAACATCTCTTTCCAGCGGAATATGATATCGGAACCTCTCAACGTTGCAGGCCACAAAAACTATCCCAAGGGGACTGCCCATGGCTACGCCGCGACGATAGGTGGTGATGTTGGCTCCTTCCACCACAATCTAATTGCCCACGCAGAAGGCCGTTCATGGTCCATGGGTGGTGGCGTGGACAACAATGCTAGATTCGCCGGCAGGTTGGACATCCGCAACAACGTTGTGTATAACTTCGGTGCGCTGTGTCACGGCCTATTAGATTGACAGCGGAGCTGACTTTGAGTGAACAGGCTCGCGCGTCACTGATGGTGGAGCTCACCAGGTTAACTTTGTGGGCAACTACTACAAGCCTGGCCCTGCAAGCCAGCGCAATTACTCCTTGAGGGCTCAGGTAAAGAAATCGAGTTTCCAATGCTCAGGAACAGAGTCGTTAACGTTCGATGATTGCCAGTACGAGGATAACCTTCCTGGAACCCAGACATACCACTGTTCCGGCAACTCCATGGTTGGTCGCTTTGACCAGCACTCAACGCAGTACCCGCCAGGTGACGGAACTTCTGTCAAAGGAGATATCGCTTGCTGGGCTGATGTCTCTATTGATCCTGCACCAAAGTACCAGAAATTCTTTGTCAACGAGTATGTCGTCCGCAATCACCTATGATAGCTACTCAGAGACTTGTATCATACTTACCACTAATCATAGGTTCTTTGAGCCATTTGTCGACACTCAATCTTCTACTGAAGCTTACAAACGGGTCCTTTCCGACTCCGGCGCCAGCCAACCTGTTCTCGACGACCACGACAAGCGCATCATCGGTGAGACCATTCAAGGGTCCTTCAACTATACCGGCTCGGTCAGTGGCAAAAAGGGCCTCATTGATAACCCCAAAGATGCCGGTGGCCTGGAAGATTTCCCCGAAGTTCATCGCGAGAGCAGCTGGGACGCTGATAATGACGGCATCGCCGACTGGTGGGATGGCTCCACGGGAGGCGAAGGCTATACAGCCATTGAGGGCTACTTAAACTTCATGGCGGACCCGCACGCTCTTGTTGAACCCTCTGGTTCAGCCAAAATCGATCTTGGTGCTTTGGCTGTCGGGTTTATAGAACCGACCTTCAAGGTTACGGGCGCGAAACTGGGAGATATCACAGTGCAGGGGTCAATGGCTGTGTACAAGGCTGGAAAGGCAGGAGTTGAGCGTCTTGAAGTTACTATTCTTGACAAGGAGGGCAGTCAGTGGACTCGGGCATTTAGAATTGGAGTATTTGCTGGAGCCAAGTCCAGCTCGTAGATGGAGTCAAAGAGGACAAAGAGAGGGGTCAACAACCTCGTTATGGGGCGGCCAGTGCCGACGATGTAAGAGAATAAACTTCTTAGCGTTTTGTCTGACTGGTTATATTGGTACAGTTTCACAACACGGCATGGATGTCAACCAGCTTGCTTGAAGCTGACACAAGGCATCTTGTCCGCATTATTTCCAGTACGGGATCGTTTCATAAGCCCAGACCGAAATCCAGTCTTCAGTTGCATATTATCCCGGCAGGAAACCATTCAAATATCCAGGTTATATGAACAACGCTTATAATGCATAATAAATTGTATTCCGGATTGGGCTTATTGGCTTTTTGCAACGCAGCTATCTGGCAGTATCAGTTCGACACTTCGTCGAAGAGGGAATTATCAAGACAGCCCCGATCGATTCTAAGTGGCGCCGTCCTTTCACCGAAACTTTTTTAAACTTGTTGTCGATTGGAATGCATAATGTAGTAATAAGTAGTACGACTCAATGTGCCGCGAGAAGCGAGTAGACAGATATATACAAAGGTCGCGCGCAGTGTTGCCGATTGTGTTCTGGCAACAATAGCAAGAATCTAGCACCGCGCCTTTTCTCAAATATGTACACAAAAGGCTGTAAAATACGGTCCAAGTTCGCCACTTAGTTACAGGAACGAAGGGTTGGCGTTCTTAAGGAGCTGCTCGAAGTAAGCCTGGAACCACGTCCCGGCTTCAGGCGCAGGCCTTCGAAGATACTTGGTTAGCGTTGTTTTGGAGAGAAGGGATGAGACATAAACTCACTGGAGAGCATCGGCATAGCCGCAGTGGAAGTCATAGCGGGCGGCACTGGTGTCTGAGGTGCCGTCGGATTCACCGCCAGGCTTGACCCAGACAAAGGCGTCAAGGAGGCTATCGCCAGTGTTGGCAGAGGGACGAGTACCGAAGCCGGTGCCCTTGGCATTGCACCAGTCACCCCACTGAGACTGGCCAGTGGGCTGCTTGCCAGAACGGCCCTGGTCAGTGATGAAGTGAACGTTGGGCCAGCCGTTCTGCTCCAAAAGAGGGGCCATGGCATGTATGTAGCGCTTCTCGTCGTAGATGGCATTGCCTTGGGTGTAGCTCGGAGGGCTGCTGAGGCTCCAAGCGTTGTAGTTGGCGACATTGGTGGCGAGACCACGGAGCGACGCGGGCTTGCCGGCATCCTTATAGATACTAGCAAAGAGCTGAGCTGCAGGACCTTGATTAGCCGGCCAGCCAAGCCAGCCGGCATGGCCAGCATCGAGGTACATGGCGACGTTGGGCAGGTTGAGCGAGGTGACAGCGTAGTTGGTTAGGGAAATGTAGCTATCCTTAGCCTTGGCGCACTTGGCAACATTCAAGTTGGTCACAAGATTAGCCAGGGAGTCAGGCTCTATGGCATTTGATTAGTTAGCCTACGTGGAATGTGTGATTTTGGACTTACCAATCACGAGGATGATGCGAATGTCGGAGTATTTCTGAATGATCTTCTTGACGGTGTTGATATAGTTCTTGTACTTGTTGGCACCGTCCTTGTCGATGGAGTACTCGCCGTTGGACGCAGCAGCGGCGCAGTCACGGTCAGGAAGATCGTAGACGACAAACTGACCGGCATATTTGCCGCCCGCCTGGTTAGCCTTCTTGATATCGGCAAGGGTGTCTTCCATCAGGGAGATATGGTCAAAAGAGTCCCTAGGCAGCTCGTTAGTCCATAATCCCTGCGCTTTATCTAGGTAACTCTGTAACTTACATCCACTGAAAGGAGGGGACATCTGCAACCTTGGCGGCAGCAGTGGCCAAGGCCCCGCTGAGCTTGGGGATGGCCAGATTGCTAACTTCAGAGCGGTAGTAGGAGTTGGCCCATAGGTTGACACCAGCGTAGGGATTGGTGCCGCTGCCAGCGGGTGGAGGCTTCGTGGGGCCCGGGCCAGTGCCAGTTGTAGTACCGGCAGTAGTAGAGATGGGAAGTGCACTGGTCTTTGAGGGACCAGCTCCCGGCTGGCACTGGAAGTAGTAGTCGTTGATCTTGCTGCAGGTATTGCCAGGCTGGCAGCAAGTCGTTCCAGTCCAGGTGGCGCCACCGCACTGGGCCCTATATGTGGTTGTCAGTGTACGCGTATCACGATATGGAAGTGGCGTCTGTTGTGAGTACGCACCACGCGCTGGAACAAGACTGGCGCTCCTCGACGAGGGGGGCAGCGATAGCCGCTCCAGCGAGGGAGACGGCGAGCAAGAGCTTGCAGGCAGTCATATCCACAAGAGAGTTCGGAGATGTCGATGGATTCTTGATTAACCGAGAAGGGCTTGAGGGATGAAGTCAAGAGACAATACTCAATTGCAGTGAATCTCTTAGACCTTATGTAACTTTCAGAATCTAGAGACACGCCTATATAATCACTTTAGCTTTCGGAAACACGGGATCTCAACCTGTAGTCTGTCTCGTCCAGGACCAAGCCACATTTGGATAGTCCGAAGAAGATTATTAACAAAGCCGAAGGACCAACACTTCTCCATTAGGCATTCAGGCCAAAACAAGTGACGAACTTACGGGTTAGCGGGGAATCGACCCGTCGTTAAAGCCAAGGCAAGAAGACTCGCCGTTAACTTGGACATAGCCACGGTAGCCACATCATGAAGAGGGAAGGGAGCATGACAACGCCACGCCGCGGTATATCACACATCGGGCAAGTCCGGAACTCTAAGCCGCGCAGATATTAAATATGAAACGGGTAGTTTAAGGGGCATAACAGATTTGAGGGCCTTTGCGGGCCGGAGACCGTATGTCAATGTAACCCTAGCATAGCTCATCTCGGAGGCTACCTTCCTTGCGGTGCCTAAATAGGCAATTCGGAGGTCCAACAACACATATCATATTAGCATCATAGTACAACGAGCTAACAGAAACACCCCGGAAATCTTAGCCTGCGCGCCGGCACCATCGGGAGAGAGGCAATATTGAGCCGATATCAGGTGAAAAGAGATGAGGGCACTCCGAAATCCCGATGGGGTTTTTTCATTTTCTTTGCCTACCGTGGTTATGCATCCCTGTAGGGCTGGCCAGCTTGAACCTGGTGCAGTTCGGCTGCCACTTACACATTAATGAATTAGGGCTTTGAATGAGTTCCCTGTTTGCTCTGTAGCTCTGAATTCTTGGTGATAATCAGCAGTCAGAAAGTTAACGCAAGTCCATGACTGGTGACTCAGGCTATTGAATCAATGAGATTTGGCCGTTCCGCGTTTCCCTGCAGATGTTGAGTACCAGAATGGGTGTTTGAGACGTCAAGACGGAACACCGCGTAATTCTATAAACCAAGAAACTTGCAAGTAAGAGGCTCTTTCCTAAAGCGTGCTGATGATTGCGTTATCTCACGGAGTTTTTACCGAGCATGATAGAGAAACAATCAATGCCTTTCAGTAGAGAGCAACCGATCTTGTCGTTTCTAAGGTTTTGTCGAAAGGACTTGGTCGATTATTCATTCTCGATACAACTGGCAAGGCTTGATGTAGACCTGGTAAACCTCTGTTGTTAAGTAACTTTATTTTATCCTAGCCCCAAGACACATCCCAACCTAAGAGTCAAAGTCTACTCTTACTTACTGTTTTACAAGACATAACCAGCGGCCCTGCGATGGAGGAAATCTAACTCCTTAGGCTTTAGCCTTTACCTCTCGTGTGCTTCTACTTGGACAGAATATAATTTCAGAACTCAAAGACTTCCTCCTGAACATAGAAAAGTCCTTCTTCATCACTGACGCCCATTGCTGCATTCCTAGCATGATTAATAAGCGTCCTAGGCCCGCACAAGTTCACCGCTGCGTCCATGCAGAGACGATCCGTCTTTACTTGTCTGAACCAATCTTTGACGTTTGGTCGGCCCCAATGAACAGCCCATGAATGTTCTGAAGTCTCAAGGCTCTGCATTCTTACAGACTCTTGTTCAGCTGTTTCAGCCGCACACGGAGGCTCATATTTCGCGCCACCACCTGTTACGTAAATGGAGATGTCCAGAGTTGCGGGTGAATCTTCCTTTGACGATATTTCATAAAGTTGAGTGAGCTCATCTTGAAACCAGCGAATATGCTGAGAGTCCTTGACGACCCATAACAGGTGCACATGTGCCATAGTTCTGTGTGACTGCGAGGCTGCCTGTCTGATGACATGAGACGCAATGCTGATGCCGGGTGTGATCCCAATACCGCCAGCAACGAGGACAGTGACAGGTAGCAGGCCCCATGGTACGCGCCCAACGCCGTATGGCCCATCAAGGCGCATTTGCAGGGGAGTAGCGTCTTTAGATTCAGCATATTGCACCGCTCTTGTGAACCCTCCCAGGCCTCGAACCGCAATGGTAGCCAGTCGGTCGGGGTCATCTGGAGCGCTTGCCACGGTGAAAGGGTGCCAACTAATCAACGATGTCTTCGGAAGATGGAGCCAAATGATCTGACCAGGACTCGTAGTCCTTAGTCCCTTGACTCGGAACTTGGTCACACCGCCTTCGTAATTCGTAACACTCTGTACATCAATGCGACGGAAGTTGTATGCAAATCGAATCATGCGGTCAAGCCCCCAAAGTAGGAGGCCTGGTAACAAGAATTCCGGTCCATTTGACGTATGTATTAGAGCCCCGACTGTGAAGACGAAGAACAGCGCGTGTGTAAAGTAGAAAACTTCGAAAAATCGCCGTCGTACGATAGGCAAAGCGGTAAGAAATATGATCATCAAAGCTGTCCAAGCCATTAAACCGATTCGGATTCGTGTGTTGGTGACGGCAATCGAGAGTTGTTTGGTCTTCTTGTAGTGCTGAATGGTGTAGACGGCGTGAGTCGTCGCATGTGCCAGGGTCGCAAGACCCATCCAGCGGTGGTATTGCAGTATAACAGGGTCTGGTATGCGCAGAGCAGTCGCAAAAAGATTGTTGCGTGAGGCCATGAGCAGTGCTAGGCCTCCATTGGCAATCGCCAACCAGCCATAGAGCTTATAATCGGTGGTGAACTCGTTGTCTTGTATCCCAAAGATGAGATTGAGTGCGAGGAAAGAGGAGAAACGAGCAGCGTCGGCGAGATGGTACTCGGCGAGGTAAGGAAGGGGGAGTGGAAAGCCAAGGAGCTTGTGGAGCTGGACTGTGAGCGTCCAATGTGGGACATTGCGGTGTTTTCCTCGATCTAAGTTGAGGTCAGTAACACAAATTTAACATGAAATACAGACAGGGCAGCAGCCTTACAGTTGTTGTATCTGTGATAGGCAAATGCCATGAAAGGTAGGAGGCTCTCCGCGACAACAAGCCCAATGACCGAGCCAAAGTAAACTCTTGCAGCAGTGTACTGGTCCGCTATAACGGGTTGAGCCATTTTGAAGACTACTTGGAAGGGACTTGGGAAGGAAGGACGGAGTGCTGCAGAACGGATGGAGTTGTTGTCACAGTTCTGTGACGTCGGGGCCAAGGTCAAGACTAAATACCTCGCTGGATGGGCAAAGCTGCAGTTTCTCCCATCTTTCGTGAGAATGACGCAGCATGAAAACAAGTACAGGTCCATACTAGATCAGCCCCAACTGCCGCGAGCACTCCTTGGAGGCTCGTGCTCATAGGTTCAAGACCTGCAGCCGCCACCTGAGTAGTCTAGATTACCCATCAGGCAGTTTGAGAGATAAGCCGGAGAGGTAGAGACAACGAGGCTGTACCACAATGATGATTCCAAATGGCAATGACCCGACCGTACGTGTCGTTGTTTCACCTTTCACGATCACTTTTATGCATGCTTGCAAGTTGCAACCCTGCCCAGGTCTAACTAGTAATTAGTGTAGAATGCCACATTTGGAATCAAACAACGACACGACCTAATAGTGCCACAGAAGTAGACTATGTAACGCAGCCAGTGGGCACTAAAAGTTAGTGCGCAGATCATGCGTCGGCTGTGCGGCACACGCATTCCGAGTAACGACATGAATCACGCTTTCTTTACGTCAAGGCAGATGAGAAGTAGGATGATACAGCAATCTCAACCAGTCAGACATTGCACCTCCAAGCCAAGAATCATAATAACACGTCTTCGCCAGAGCATATTGTGCACTGTAACGTCATTATTCAACAGTTGCGCCACAGCTGCTTTAGCGCAACCAGTGGGATTGGAATCAAGATATCCTGTTCCGGAAATCTGGGCTGAAAGGACTGAAAAGAATCACAGCTCTGCAAGGGCCTCGTACTATTTAAGATAGGCACAGGACCCTCGTCTACTTGGATATCAGAGCCTCTAACAGCCGCAACTGTCTGCCACAATTGAGCCTCGATCCCTATTTTTTTTCCATCCATCGTCGATCAGGCTTCCAAGCTTTACAAGTTCACTCTACCGATTTCAGCGTACGGACTTCCTTCTACCACGTTTACTCCACACAATGGCTTTCAAGTACACCGCTCTCCTCCTGCCTTTGGGCATCATGGCCGCCAAAACTGGCGACGCCGGAAAACTTTCTTCGCTCGATGCCGGCCTCGGCGGAACGGTTGAAGTTGTGAGCGACAAGGAGCTGAAGATCTCAGACTACAAGCTTAAAGACGCTTCAGCGCCCGCCCTCTATTGGTGGGGTTCCGAGACTGATGACCTGTCTAATGGATTCCGTATCAGCAACGAGAGGATCAACAAAGCTTCTTCAGCTGATAGCGTTGCCGTCAAGCTCGACGCGGGCCATTCTGCAGCCGATTTCTCCACTGTTGGCCTCTGGTGCGAGAAATTCACCACCAACTTTGGCCAGGCGGCGTTGACCAAGGGAGGAAAGTCTTCATCGAACTCGACTGAAGCAAAATATATGTCAGATAAGGAGGATAAGAAGGGGATGGCGTCGGGTTTGGAAACCGGAAAGTCAGCTACTGTTGCAGCGCTGTTGACCGCAATTGTCTTTGCAGGGTATCTTGCGTGATCGCAGGATTGGGGACACAGAGTTCACTTTCAAGGAAGATAGGACACGACCTTTCTTCAACAACACACTCAAGGTTGAGAATTGATAGGTTGAAGAGTTTACATTTCGTCTAGGATACGATGTAGTCTAGTTCTGTCGCTGTCATCTTCACAATGAGTTCTTTATTATAGATATGCTGGGGTTCTACTTAGATTTTCTCGCCGTGAAGCCTTCAATGCTTTCATCACATATGAGTACCGAGTTATAATTTGTTATGATGTTATCGTCGCGCGTTATAAAGTAAGCACAACTGACGCGCGACGTCATCATCCAATATCAATAGGAATTCTTACTATTCAATCATCTGGGCCGCCAAGACGAAGTTCTTTCCTAAGCTGACGATACAAAACCTCAAGCAAACGCATCCTATTTTTTAAGAGAACCCGATTCAAGGTCGTGTCCCATGGCTCGAGAGGTTCAGTGAGGGTTGGGATATCTCGGAAGAAACGGCCGAAAAAGCTATACAAATGGCCAACCAGGCCTCGCCCTAGTGCTGCCTGACTTCGATAGCACCCCAGCTAGACGAGTCAGTAACGCACAGCTCATGTGAATAACGGGGAATTCTTAATGCAGCGAGCCCCAACTGACCCATGGCGGTTCGGCACGGGAAAACGGCCATGTGGTGGCGTCAAGGCATTTACCCTTATCCTTTTGTTCAAGTTTACCAAACATCTGGCTTGATGATTGCAGGTTGAAACAATAGGGTAACTAATCTTTATAAGTATCTTAAGAAGCTTACTTTGAACTTATAAGATTAATAACTAATATATTTCTAGAGTATTATTCTCTTTTCTGTTACAGCCTCTTGATTATGTTTAGGTACCTCTAAGCTTTGTCGTAACTGTATTATTTATTACTACTCGCTACTTTATACTTCCAGCCTTTATCAACTCTTGACTTTTACGCTATCCCTAATCGTCCCCAAAGTGTAATAGATTCTATGTACTAACCTGGTATAATAGATGTCTTTCACGCCGGTTAATAACTAAGCTAAAGACCTCAAAACGCTGGTCAACAGCTACGACAAACTGATAAATACGCGTTGAGTGATATATCATACTGTGCCCCGTGTTTTAGATTATTTCCCAGGTAAAAAAAAATCTATACATCGATTTCGCTTACTATCGAGTTCAACACTACGAGGCAGCCTATTACTCGCCACCAACTCTACCTAAAACGTTGCTTGAGTTTCGTCTCGGGATACCGTGACGCTCACGATCCCATCCCAGGAAAGCATGTTAAGTCTGAATCGCTCTGGCTATTTGTCAAGCAGCGTCATTGGTCTAGGGGTTAGGATTCAACTCTTCCATTAAGAAAAGTTGAGGCTCGGATTCGAATTCCGGATGACGCAACAGCAACTTAATTTTTGTCCCCTATAATGACAGCTGGTCTTTTCTCGTTGTTTGTCTCCTTTTGTTAAAAAACTTGTGTTATTTATTCCAGTTTTGTCGCCCACGGAACTGGTGTTTGTCGCAAGGCTGGGTGAGCCAGGCTCTGGCGCACTCTTAGCCAGGTTTCGTTAACGGCGCCATTCCCGCCTCTGCCTTGGTGTGTATTTCTCGTTTCTATGAGTTGTTTCTATAACAATGCAGACAAGAGCCAAGGTTCAAATAAGTCAATCAAGCCAAGTTGAATTAAATAGATAATCGTGGCTGTTATCATCGACTTCCATCACCAACCTTGGCCCCCCTTCTCAAGAGCCACATGACAGCTACTGCAAGCTGTCATCTTACACCCAGGGCGTTGAAATGGAAGTTGATGAGCCTGTCGCTAATAACACTGGCAACAGCTGAGTCCTGGAAAATGATCCCATCATGGGCCATGGCGGCATGTTGTTGCTTGAAACGTTTCGGCGTTCTCCTCGTTAGGAGCTTTCCCAGTCTTCCCGGCTCTTTGCTTTGATTTGCCACCTTCGTGATGTTTCTCGCCACCATCGTTATTCCTGAGTTTTGGCACGCCTCCTCTGTTTTGCTAGCTCAATAATACTGGTGATCTGCTGAAGCATTTTTTCAGAGTACTCGCATGATTTCTTGAATCCTCTTCACCATCTGCTCCTTCTGCTTGACCACGCATCTGCATTCTCAGTATGTGTCTTGATCACGAATTTGCGACCTTCTCAGCTTCCTGCTCAGCCTCCTCCACAATCGAATCTGTTTCATCCTTGCTAAATGCGTCGGTATATTTGACCCAGGGGCCATGTATTAGACCCGTCCCTGCCCCTATTAACATTCCCAGGCCTCCAGCTGGAATTGCAACTACGCCCGTGAGCAGCGAGCCGACAGTGATGCCGATACCACTTGCAATTCCAGCACCTATTCCCGTTCCAACAGCACCTCCCTGAAGCCAGCCTGCTTCCAGGCGTTCCGCCGTCTTCATCAGCTTGGCCGCTTTCTTGTCGATTTCACGAGCTTCAGCTTTCAGGTCTTCAGCGACCTCTGGATCCTCTGCCTCATCTGCCTGCTTGTGAAGCTCCATGGATTTCTCTTGCAACCCTTTGGCTTCATCCAGACGTGTTTGGATTTCCTGCATGAGCTTCTCCTTGGTGGACGGCTTGCCGCCATCTTGAGCTTTGCTTTCGTTGTCATTCTCAGACATGATGATCGCCTTATAAGATGGATTCAAGGGAACTTTGAAGAGGTCGAGAGTTCAAGGAGTAATAGTCCCTTGTGATGAGTGGTACTATGTGGAAAGATTTAGGGAGAGGATAAGTTAATACTTGGATGTGGCTTGAGGGTGACGATGGGAATTTAGTTTGCTGGGTTGGATAATTATAGGTGGGGGTGGCGTATGACGTAGCATTACGCCTACACGGATTTTCCAGATCAAAGATATGAGCCTCAATGCTAGCCTTGGAAACCAGGATGCAAAGAAGACCATGATCTTTCATAAAGCTGCTTGCTACTTCTTTTCGGCTTCCACGCCACTAAGAAGACCAGCTGGAGACCTTAGCGATGTCTTCAAAGACTTACGGTCAATTCTCGCCATCTCAAGTCCTTTAGAACACACTAGGGCACTTCGACGACGTCATCACTATCACGTCGCCTATTCGCAAAAATAGATAGACCAGCACTTGATAATACATATGCACAGCAACAACCACCTCACGTATTTGACTCCCTTTCTCTATGATGCAAATATTTCGACGACCTATATCTCTTACCGTTACGTCCAGAATGCCTGTAACAACCATCTCAGCAGTCGCGTCGACAGAACATGGCATACACCACGCCGGCCATCCTCAAAATCAACGCCGCCAAGCCCACAAACCCAACATCGATAATGATGAGGAGAACCACTACATTCTAACTCTGCTTACGGATGAATCTCATCATCTAACTATGACTGCATTGCGTCAGCGTTGGTTCCCTAGTCAGCTACTCAAAGTCAATGCGCATATCACGCTCTTCCACGCACTGCCAGGATCTAAGCTCGATGATATAAAGGAAGACATTAGGGCTGCAGCAGCCCAAACAGACAGCTTTATGATCACAGCTGGAAGCCATGGTGTCTTTGAAATGGGCAAGGGTGTCGGCATCAATATCAACAACGACGCCCAGCGCAAGGCAGCAAAGATACGAAGCCATCTACGAAGCCAGTGGACACCGTTCCTTAGCGAGCAGGATGCGAGGGAGAAGTGGAGGGGCCATTACACAATCATGAACAAAGAAGGGGATAAGGCAAAGGTGGGAGACTGTTTGAAGGAAATGAAAGAAGACTTTGAAGGGAGTAGTGGCAAAGTGGTTGGGTTGAGTCTCTGGCGGTACGAGAGGGGATGGTGGAAGGAGGGCGAAGGGTTCAAGTTTGGAAGAAGCGAGGAAGCTCCTTACTGTTAATCAATAGACACAATACATGACTGCTATTGTTTTGTACGGTAATCTATGCTGAATCCGGCTTTCGAGCCCAGACAACCTTCTGCCAGTACCAAGCATGCTTCTTACCAGAGCGGATCTCACGACGCAAGTGAGCAATATACACCTGGATCTCCTCTCTAGTCCACCCGCCTAGGACATTTGTCATGAATAGAATGAGTCCCTCAAAGTCCTGCTCCATCACGAGTTGAGCATACTGGCCGATCTCCCTCAGCCGTTCGTCTTTAGGCCAGCTGCCAATAGGGGACTAAATCAAATCAAGTGTTAGTAAAAGCTTCCAGCTAGTTTACCATCAATCATTTTAGCGACTATTACTTGCCTTGTACGCCTTTTCTTGAATATCGACAAACCCAGCTTCCGCCATGGCCTTGTTCTGGATCTCGTCTTGCACAACCGTAAAAGTCCGGCCAATCTTCTTGCCTCCTTCCACGAAGATCTTACCCCACTGGCCCATGGCACTATCTTCCTCGATGGTATTGTCGTCGCTCTGCATATAGCCTGACGGCTCCATGCTCTCGATGTAACCACCGGGCCTGAGACATCTATAAGCCTCCTTGAACAGGGCGTTCCAGTCGGCAATTGATCCGGTTAGAAAACGAATATGGACGAAGTCAAGGGAGTTTTCCTCAAAAGTCCACTCTCGGGTGCAGTCGTCGATTTGGCTGAGCAGGAGGGAGATGTCAGCTACCATCGTGCCCGTCAGTGCGCACACCATATCGAGGCTTACAATTGTAAGTTAGGGGGAATCCAGCTCGGTTGTATAGGTGAAATGTCCGTCCCAATCACTTCACAACCAGGAAATTGATCGGCAAAATCACTAAGCAGTAGAGATCAGTTCCCGAGCCTACCAGTTGGGGAGGCCCAGCCTACATCGCCCAGATACCTAGATAAGGGAAACCTAGTTAGTATTGTAGACATGCTCGGAGCTGGGGCTGACCAGCTAAGGCGCTTCATTTCGTACCCGTTCCTGTGCCAATGTCGACAGCTTTCTAAACACATCAGTAAGCAGATGATCGGAGAGCCTCAATGCTGACAATCAACTCACCTTGATGCCGCTGTCAAGCGGCGCAAGAAACAGATTTCCTTCGAGACAGAGAGTCTGGCAATGGTGGCTGAAGGAGTGTCAGACAAGGCAATCATGTAAAGTACAGCAAGTTTGCTTGGTAATCTCACTTGATATCCATAGCCTCATTTTGCCGTTCATCGTTGGCGCCCCTTGCCAGCAACATCAGCTGTAGTAACTTGACGGGGAGGGGGTTTGGCAAACCAGTAATGCGCATCGCCCTACTCACTATGGAA
This sequence comes from Fusarium buxicola, assembly GCA_014899095.1. NCBI lineage: Eukaryota > Fungi > Ascomycota > Sordariomycetes > Hypocreales > Nectriaceae > Fusarium > Fusarium buxicola. The sequence continues at coordinate 78,655 of JAAVUK010000095.1, read as the reverse complement.
CGTTCTTCCAAGAATGGTCCTGTACCTGAGGATGCTAGAGGTGATGGATGCGGTCGAGCTCTCATTGTCTTCTAGTGCCGAGTCGGCGTCTTCATTGTCCAATTCCTAGGATATGGGGTTTCAGTTGCAATTCGGCACCACGTAGACTATATGTGCTTACTGGGGCTGCCTGCTGCCAATGTTGTGGGGGAAGAATGTTCGACGCGCCTATCGGAGCCGCTGGCTCCTCAGTAGGGTCTTGGACAGATGTTGCGGCCGTTATCTCCGGGGGGGACGCTGGCGAGGGAGACTTCTCCTGCAGTGCCTCTTGAGACTTCCCCAAAGGTTCGCTTGGTTTCTCAGCCTCCTTATTATCCGCCATGTTGACAATGCGAAGGAGTTTGATAAGTCTTTTGGTGCTGAGAATCGACCCTAAAAAAGCCTCACTTTGGAGTTTGTTCACTGAGCGGGACAGGGAGATGAGAGGATCGGGCCGAGGGCTGGTGATTGCCACGTCACCTGATTAATGATCTTATCTTCATTTGTCTCTGTGTTCCTTTGATGGGTCGTTCATAGGCTAGATATGCACGAGAGTGGTACTGAAGGGCTCATATATACCCTGTAATACCGGCTAATGTAGCGATTGGGCGATGAGTTACATTAAAGCCCACACTGCTGAGCTCCTAGAAGTGTAATGACACAACTCAACCGGACTGATTGCTAAATTATGGCTCATTCTACAGTGTCTCCGTTCTAGCCGTAACTCCACGGCAGAAAACTTCTTCATCCTCGTTCTCTCATCCTCAGAGCTTGAAAGCACAACTCTAAAGAGCGAACGTCGAATGAGTGACCCAGCAAGACATAACCTCAATTCTTTGTTTTTCCTGTGTTCTTGCAGGACCGGAGTAGGTATTGCTATTTAGCTAGCCAGAGGGAATTGTCATTTTTCTTGGGGCATGGTGTTTCTGGTCTTAGTCTAGAATCAAGACGAGAGCCTGTAAGTATAAGAGTATTTCGATGTTGAAAGGGAGGTCAACTAAAGGTGCTGCTTAAAGTTGAAACAGTTCCTTCTGATTCTATATACCTCTATCCTAGTGGCAAAAGATTCAATCTTTTAGTATAGGCAAGTTCTCTGGGAGTTACTTATAGAAACCAGGGGTGGGACCGCGCACCTAGTCGCGAGCGTGCGATCACATTAGAGGAGAAAAAAGCGATTAGACAATAATGCTGAGTACTTGCTATTAAATTGTCAGTGCTTTCCCGCCTCTTTATGTTTGTAATGCATTTAGAAATCCCCTAGTCTCGTTACATTAGCAGAAAACTTCCTGCGTCTTTTTCTCGGCGTTAGAAGTCGTGTGTGCACCCGGTCTCTGATGACCCGCCTTCGCTATCTAAGGTGACATGTCCGTCCCTGCGAATAGTGCGATGACGGTTGCTGCCATTATCAGGCGGTGTGTAAACCAAAGAGCAGAAGCTGATAATTCCTTCGCCGTAGTACACCGCAAAGCTGACTGCTGTAACTTATGTCTCTTCCGGTTTGAACCATTGTAAAGATCAAAAGCTGTTAGAACGCATGACTCAACTGATATAACAATTCATTTCTTCAGAAGTATATTGTAAATAATTACTCATATATTCAGGGATGATCAGGGCAAAGAACAGGTACATGATCACTGTGAACGACGTGTATATAAGACTTAGTTATCACTACTGGACAATGGACTATGTATCTGCAAACAGTAAAGGGCATTCAGTTGCCATGTTCCCGCTGTCATTGCTTATCGAAAGGACACCCGTCGCGTCTTGGCAAGGTTCTCACTATGGCCACAATCACCTCGAGACAAACAAGTACCAGGGACTGAAAGTTCTATTGATCCTGGTAAATTGAATGGAGAAGACCGCAGATGAATAAACCGTTCTAGCACCTGCCTCGAATGTATAGCATATGGACTTAAGTGGACTATAGACTGTTTTACCAGAGCCCCTTTCCTTCTCCTTCGTCCTAGACATCTGATCGCATGACTTTATTGAGTGAATCACGGATCAGTCACCGAAATACTGTCCCTCAAATGTTGGTAGAATGCTAGCTACATGTAGGAATTCCCAGCTAGCTGGATTTCGGAATACATCAGACATCCCGTAATCGAACAAATCGTCGAACGATCCATTGAATTGAAAGAGTGGTTCTTCGAGGCCTAACCAAGGCTCTACAAACCGGCTCTGGTAGTTCTGGCAGCTATACGAAGCCTGTGCTGTATAGCAGGTGTGATCAGCTTGGAGGGAGACAGGCGTTGGGACGAGTCCTTCCTCCAAACCGGCCGCCGTGCTGTTTCGACGCGGCGATGGTTGTTCTGCCACGGTGATTGTCTTAACTACAGGGCCTTCGTTGAATTGAGCGCGGTTGCTGGAAGCCTGTGGCTGCCGGTTGACTGTTACGGACATGCTGGATTTCCATAACCTGTTGGCCAGTTTGGCGACACCCTGAGCGCTTGTCCATAGTTGGCAAATGGCATCAAGTGCATCGCAGCAAAGGCCAAGGTCGTGGCATGCCGTATCCATGTCTCGTCGACCGTCACGTAACGCACGGTATATCACGGTCGTAGCCATGGATATGGAGTATGGGACCAAAGGAAGTGGAGGGAGAGTCTCATGCTGCCCGCGAGCGACAAGACTGAGAACTCGATCTGCTGAGGCTAGTCGTCTATTGTATTGCACGCTTCCTGGCCCGCTGTGTCGACAGGACAGCATGGCAGCAATATGGTACCAAATCTCGAGATAGCCTTATGGGGCGAGTTAGTGATAGATGACTACCTCAACAAATTGACTCACCCCTATGAGACCTGTGAAAGGTATCGAAACTGGTGCCTGAAGTGAGCTCCACAAGCGAGGGAAACTCGTGGCAGTCGTCAACGGTTGCAGTGGAGCTGGCTTTGTAGACCTTGGTTGCCGTGGCCATGAGATCTCCCAGAATCAAGGATACTCCCATAAGCTGGGACCGGTAGCTACCGTCTTTGGGGTTGATACGTTTTATGGAAATGTCGGTATCGTCAATGATGAAAGGTGCTGCTCCCATGATGGGTTTGTTCAGCCGGTCGAAGTTCCGGAGAGACCACCACAAAAAATCACACTGTTCCTGGTCTGGGTTGCCGTCGACCTTGAAATGTAGCGACACTGACCATGCTTCGCTGATAGCTTGTGTCAGGTAACTTGAGGAGCGGTCGACGCCGCCCTGGTCGTCATTGTGAAGATGCATCAGCGCCAGGACCTGAATCTTGGTGACCCGATCTGGCTCGAGATCTGCTTTGATTGCTGCATCGAGGCCTTGTAACAATTTGGATGCGAAGTCCATGTGGTTCAAGAGCGGGCCACCGTCGCTTAGCCGCAAGAAAGGAGCTGCTTGTTGTGATTTGCAAATGACGAGACATATCGCTCTTACTAAATAAGTAGAAGATTTCCCATTGCTCAGATCTCGAAAAACGCTGGCGGCGTCCATGATAGGAATGAGATCGTCAAGAAGGGACATGTAAATGGGTAGAAGGCCCTCTGCCGTTGTCCTAGGTAGTTTCAGGAGGGCCCCCACATCTTCAAGATATTGTTGATGGTGATCAGAGAGCTTTGGTGTAGTGGCTCGCCTCCGATATCTTTTGTACCAGATCGACCGACGGCGCGTCTTTTGCGCCGGCGATGGACCCGACGCAGTTGCTTGAGTAACACCTAGGGAAGCTCGCGATGGAGCTGGACATGGTTGCAAGTGGTCGGCTGGTAAGGGGTGAGCTAGAGGTGATAAGTCCTCTAAGACGGACTCGGGATCATATTCATGAACTCGCCCCGGACTTATACTCGATACTGGCGTGTTGATGGCCTCTCGAGGCGAGTCAGACGGCGAATTTTGATTACTCGGCAAGTCTTTAGCTCCTTCATCATGATAGCATCGCTTCTTACGTGTACGACAGCTTTGGCAGGGTAGAAGCGAGAAACCACTGTTAGCAACCCGCACCTTTGTTGTTAGACCGTTGAACCTGAGACTTATCTTGCGAAGTCCTTTTCCTTGAAATGGTTCCTGAAGACTGCCACACTAACTCCATTATTGCTAGAAAGGCAGTGCCTCATGTTAGGAGGTACCCGCCCCGTTAGATGGCTCGCGATGACTTGCACAGTCCTGGGCGATAGGGATGAGATGGCTTCGACAAGGGAACCGAAATCGTACGTCGGCATCACCCCTCTTTTGGAAAGCACCTCTTCAAGAGTTCCCGACCCGAAAGGAGCAAGTCTCGTGCCGATCTCTGCTTGTCCTTCTGATCATGCTGACTTCCCCGCACGGCATGATTGGCATCGCCAGGGGCTAGTGGGGAACGAATAAATCTTTACAAATGATTCAAGCCGTACTTACGTATTACTGTATTAAGGTAGTCAAGTCGACGAGTTCTGGCGGGTCATCGGGCTCTTTTGGAGTCTGCAATATGCAAATTTCACGTCGACCTCCGACCCCAATTGGGAAGCATCCCGCCCCTTATTTTGTCTCTGGCTCTCTCCAACGAGATGAGATGGGATCTTTACTCGAAATGGGTGGGCTGCAGCGCCGTGGTAGCCCCGTATTCTGCAGTCTGACAGTCACAATCGACAATGGCTGGTTGAATATGAGCATGATTGGTCGGATTCTGTTACCACAGAGGCATCAGTTGCAGAGCTATCCGTCATCCATAGACAGTAACAGCATGTATGCCTAAAATCTCGTGTATAAGTAGGTACAGTAGGTGACCCGCTTGGAGTTTACCTTGCTTGAAAACACAACATCTCATCAACAACTCGATTGAAACAGCCCTTGTCTATCTACCCCCTATCATGGCTTCACCTCAGGTTAAACGCTATGCCATCGTCGGTATGGGCGTCCGGTCAGAATTCTACTACAAAAGTATCATCCAAGAGTTTAGCGAGGTCGCCAAGCTCGTCGGGATTTGCGATACAAACCAGACTCGTATGAATGCTGCCAATGATGATATTGTCGAGCTCGGGGGTTCGCGTTTACCCACCTACAAGGACACGGACTTTGATAAGATGGTTCAAGAGCAGAAAGCAGACGTTGTTATTGTGACGACAATCGATCTCTTTCACCACGTCTACTGCATTCGTGCCATGGAGTTGGGCTGTGATGCGATTACCGAGAAGCCCATGACTATCGACGAGGAGAAGCTGCAGCTCATGATCGACACCGAAAAGAGAACTGGAAAACAGATCCGCGTTCTCTTCAACTATCGCTATGCCCCTCATCACACCAAGGTTCGCGAGCTCGTTGAGTCCAACGTCATTGGTGAAATCGCGACCGTCCACATGGACTGGATCCTCGATTGTGCACATGGATCTGATTTCATGCGTCGTTGGCACCGCAACAAGGAGACCAGCGGAGGTATTCAGATGCACAAGTCGATTCATCACTTTGACTTGGTCCACTTCTGGCTCAACACCGAGCCTGAACTGGTTTACTGCATCGGTGATCTCCGCTTCTATGGAAAGGAAAACGCTGAAAAACGTGGCGTCCAAAATCTTGGCGAGCGATATCTCAACAACAACGATGCCAAGAACGACCCGTTTGCCATTCATATCGATGAGAATGATCGGCTAAAGAAACTCTACTTGGAAGCTGAGCACGAGGACGGCTACATCCGCGACCGGAACTGCTTCGCCGAGGGTATCACCATCGAAGACAACCTCTCCATGATCATCAAGTACAAGAACCGCGCTGTCATGACATACAACACGTACGCGTACGCACCATGGGAGGGTTACCGCTGCGTCTTCAACGGAAGTAAAGGCCGGATTGAGATCAACGTCGTCGAAGGCGGTTACTCGGCCGGTGGCGAGCCAGTTGTCAAGAATAGTGATGGAGACCAGCAGAAGTACATCCAGGGCGGCGTCGAGGAGACGAAGATTGTCGTGTACCCCTTATTCGAGGAACCTTACGTGGTGGACGTTGTTAAGAGAGACGGTGGACATGGTGGTGGTGACCCAGTTTTGCTGCGAGATGTCCTCGTTGGTGATGAGAAGGATAGCTTCAAGCGAGCGGCATACATACGTGATGGTGGCAATGCAGTGCTGGTAGGAGTCGGGGCAAATCATTCTATGAAATCTGGGTTGCCGGTCAAGGTGCAGGAGTTGGTTCGGTGGTAACCTTTTCATAGCAGGGTTTCTCCAGACGACCACATCTTCGGCTGCCCAGCGAAGGGATTTTCGAAAACAGGGGACATAATGATAATAGAGTATATGTCAACTGGACCAAACTTCGAATGCTGAATCTGGCGAGGTTTCAAGTTAACCGTATATATTCACATTGAACCGTACACGCAGACATGGACTTGTCCAGTCGGTCCAAATACATATCCTCATACGAGGCCCAGATACATAGTTATTTGAACCCAGACAATTGCTATGCAACCCAATATTTCTCTCGTTATGTACCTATTCAACTCAGTTGGTATCAAATACCATTCCTTCTGGGACACTCTGCCACTGCAAAGTCTCCGGATGAAGCAGTTTCTTACAGTCCTGCGCCTCCTTCCTAGTAATACTTGCTTTATGCTGGGACCGAGGTTCAATGACAGCAGGGAAGTCTGCCGGTTGAACAGTAATCCCCCCGACCAAATCATCTGGGTCGTATTGAACAGGACGTCCTTGCTCATCTTTGGCCGGGGAAAAGTTGAACGCCCAGAAGAATCGCGAAATAGCCAAGAAGAGCGACCTCTCGGCAATATGGATACCTTGGCAGAGCCGCCGTCCAGCCCCGAAGACGAAGTTATCACGCTTCGAAACATCTCCTATGATGGACTCAAAGAGTGTGGATGTATCGTCTTTAAACCGATCTGGGTTGAATACGCGCGGCTCTGGTGATCTTGTCTCATCCATATGAATTGACCTAATCGGGAGAATCAGAAATGGGCACCGTAGCAGAGGTGTCGATAGCTCAAAGCACTGACCAGACATTGTTGATGATCATTGCATCTTTTGGAATGTGATAACCTAGATAGTTATCGTCTTTAGTAACGGCATGTGGTGCACCGAGAACCACAGTGGGCATCCAGCGAAGTGTCTCCTTGATACAGCAGCGAACGAAAGGCAGCTGGTCATAGTCCTCTATGGTGGGAAGGCGATCTTGCCCGACCACACGGTCAACTTCTTCTTGACCTCTCTTCTGAATGTCAGGCCAGATAACCATTGCTAAGATGAAGCCATAAAGTGTCGAAGCCGTAGTGTCTGATCCAGCGTCGAGTAGCGACCCGCTGATATAGCCTGCGGCGTCATCGGAGAATCCCTCGGTCAACTGGCCGCGATAAATGTCATTGCAGAAGCATGGCTGTCAGCTCAATACCGTCAGCGAAGGGTTCTTCCAGAGACAGAGAAGCATTGAAAATGCACATACTAATCCAGTGCCCTCTATAATTGCTTTCTTCGTCCTCAACCAGTGACCAAGATACATATTTTTCTCCGCCTTGTGCAGCCGCTTTGCATAGCTGACATTTGGCGCGATGATATCAGGAAGCTTTTGCAGAACAGGATATAGATCTGCCAGCTGTGCACTGGCACTTCCGGACAGCGCGCTCCATTTCTCGAAACCCTGCAAATGTTAGCTCTATCGTCTCCGCTTAATGTCGGTTAGAAACGACATGCATGGAAAAGTTGCAGAAGTTTTGGATCCTGGTTGCTGGTACATCGAAATCCAAATATCATCTGTGTAGAAAGCGAATAGGAAGAACGCCTGATGTGGAGGAGAAAGTCGTTTGGCGTGTCCAGTAGTCCGGCCAGGAGAATCTTGTTCTCGAGATCCTGGTAAGGAAGATAGGTTGCCGCTACGTTGATATTCAGAGCTTTGTGCATCATGCGATGAATCATGCGCCAGTTACTGCCATATTTCTGTGGTTCGAGTCAGCGGTTAGCGTAAAAGAGCCAAAGAGCCAAAGAGCGACACGGCTTACCATGAGGATAAGTCTGAGGTTGCCGCTGGCGATCTTTTGGCCAATGAACATATCGGGTCTGTCGGAGTAGATTCCACTCCTCTTATCTAACAAGTCCTTGACTGCCTCGGGGGAAGATAAGACAATCATGATTCTGGTTCCAAGAACAAGTGAATAAATTGGCCTGCGGCTGTATCAGCACCCACGGTTATGAACACAAGGTGCGGCACCCGATCACTCACCCGTACTGTTTTGCCCACTTCTGGAACTGCACGTGAGGCTGTTTAGTCGGCATCTGAGGACGTTAACAAGAGTCAAACTGCCACAATCCAATAGACGAACCAGGTGCAAGTTGCCCAGAAGCAGCACTGTTGGTGGACCAGGGGGGAAGCCAGCGGGTCGCTGGCCAATTTTGGAGACTTTAGCCAGTAACAAGACAGCCAAGGCTGCCAGGCCCAAGCTGAGAGAGCAGAATGCTAAAATCGAGGTCATGTTGTGAAACGTGCCACGGTTAGATACTCGAAGCATGAGTGATTTATTCACCCTTCTACGGACCTTTTATGCCAAGAAGAGGGGCTTCAGTGTTGACTGGGTTACTAATCAGTACTCAATACCCTGTCAATCCAGATAAATCCGCGATGGAAGCCAGACATTGCACAAATCATGGCACCGATTAACAAGTTCCCTGTCAACCTATCATTGGTTACCACGTAAAACAGGTGCATACTCAACCACCAGACCTACCGTAATATTTCGCAACATTCAGAACGTCTCTTGGGCCTGGAACCCCTTCTTAATGCAAGCCACAACCTAAACGATTAGTCCGAGTCCAACGATCTTAATGGTAGCCATTAAGAAGCCTTGCTCTCACGCTGCGGGGGAGACCTGACTATCTTACTAGCCCGTAGGAGCTTGATGTGAGGCTGATATCGGCAGCCGAGGAGGCAAAGGGGTGTGCTGGATGTTGCGAGGTGACGCGATATCAAGAGAAAAGAGATAAGCTCGTGAAGAGCAACCCCACAGTTTATTCAATGGCCATGTAATCAACCTAGCCCGATTCGTAGGAAGATTCTGCCTGCATTGCAAGAGATCTTCAGCCGCTCATACGCAGTCCATGTAAACGGCACTGCATACTGTTTGCTGACCGCGGTACTCCACTCCAGTCGGGTACTTTCAGGCTACTTCTACAAAATCTCAGCTGCCTTTAGGTGTCGGACCGCCGTTATCGCCTGTCTACCGAGATCCGATCAAGGCGTCAAGCCTTAGCCAGCGATGCGATTGTTTGGCTGGGTCTAGAAGAAGGCGCGGGTGTGGTAGCACAAAGGGTCAAAGCAATTCCAGCAGGTCAAAGGCCGAGGTAACATCACTCAAACACCACAAGTACATAGGTGCAATTGATATGTAGGTACTAAGTCTCTGACTTGCTTGCCCAGTTTCCCTGCAATCCGTCACTGTTGACATACTCATCAGACATCTTCATCATTTCGGGCTCTAAGTAAGTATCTTGACTACATAGAGGGACCAGAAGAGCGAACATGAGGTTCAGGCATAAGGATATTTATATCCTCCTCAACTGAAGCATCTTGACTACGCGCGTCATAGATCCGTGCTGTCGGTGGAAAGCCAAAATACTCATCGGGACTTTACAAACTCTTTGTCCTTTGCCCTACTTCCACCTCGAGCAAATCCGACAACTCAACTTTGGATGTTTCTTCCATGCGACCGCTAGCTATTCTATCGTGCATCATATCCATCGTGTTTGCTCAGCTTCACCTTTGCAAGTTCATGTTCGAGAGTCCCAAGGTTTCTATGTTGGGACCCAGGCCACTGCAGAACCGTTCAAGCTCCTCTTAGTGATGGAAAACAGAGGCATTTGATACATGGCTATTTGGTGATGGCGAAGGCATCGACCATGTGGCACTCCTCTGTATCGCTGCGCTAGTTGTCGTTCCTGCCATACCATCAAGCTAATTAGGTCGACAAGTTGGAGCTGTTATTTTAACTTCATTTTCATATCTGCTACTATCGCCACCATACCACCACCACCGCAGCAAGACGAATTCTGCAGAGGTAGTCCATAGCGCAGAGGAGGTTCGACACGATCCCCTCTACCACTAAAATTCGAGCTTCTATGTATAAACCGCCGCCGTGTTCTTCATTTCACAAACACTTATCTTTGGCACGGAGCACAATATGATGAACCTCATGTCAAAATTTGATTGTCTCGCGTAAACAAACCACTTAAGTCAAGCCGCGATAGTTATACAAAGTAGCTTATGTTAGGCACCAGAAGCGTCTCCGCTGCTTCATTCTGACATCAACCATATTGCATCCGTGCCTATAGCTCGACCGATATTCAACAACTAAATGCAGTTGCAGGTCTTCTGTTACGACATTTTGATCTCATTTGTCTGTCTCTCGGATCCTGCGTTATTCTCAACATTCTCGTCCCAGCTCGAAGCTGGTTTCTCATCCCCACTCAGGACGGCCTTGGCGGGCGTTTGAAGAGCTCCCTTGGGCAGCATTGCTGACTGGATGTGGTTCGTCATGTAAGCCGTCGGATCCTCCACAAATAGAGAGCATATAAGAGCAATGACGCTGAATGGGATGGTGATGTAGAAAACGAATTGGAAAGAGCGTCCGTATGCTGTTCGCACTGCAACACGGAGAGCATCTTTTATTGCTGGGGTTATTCCTTGGACATCTGCCAGGGCTCCCGGGACGCCCAGGTTGTACTGAATAGCCCCCGGAATGATGGCTGCCAGATCCTCAGGGCTCAGCCCGTTGCTCACAGCCGCACGGGCTATCTCCTCTCCAGAGTAGGACCGGAACTTATCCTGAAAGACGGTGTTGAAGATGGCATTTCCTACCGCACCACCAGCAGACCGGAAAGTTCCGAGAAGGCCCATGGCAACCCCCAAGTGAGAGTGCGGTACATGCAAGCTGGAGATGGCATAGGCCAGGATTGTGACCATGATGAACATGGGAACACCGAAACCCGGTACAAATGCCCAGGCGAGTTTGCGATTCGGATTGACTGTTGCTGCGCCGGCCCCAATGAGGATGGCCTGCAGTGCCATGCCAACTACAAGCTGCCACTTGATGTGACGAATCTTGTGGGAGAATAATGGTACCAGGACTCCAGTGGCTCCTGAAATGAGGTCTTTCGGGAGTGAGAGGACGCCAACCTCGATGCCGTCATTTGCGAACATGTAGAGGGTGCCCTGGGGCAGCAGAGCCGCCATGGCATGGAAGTTCATGCCCGAGACAAACAGCACCACAAGTAATAGAAGATATCCTCGGACGATGGTCAGAAGCTTGAGAGGGAACATCGGGGCCTTGGCCCAGTTGAAGTCGTAAACAAACGCGGAGACCACCACAGCGAAGCCGATGATTATCGGGGCAATGGTTCCAGCGCTCTTCCACGGGTGTGCAGGAGATCCACCCCAGGTCAGGCCGATGAGACAAGTCGCAAGGCCAGTGATGAACAGAGAAAGACCTATCCAATCTATCTCCTTGAACTGCTGCCATCGCGACTTGTCAAAATCACCGCGAGGTCGTGGCGTGGGCCAGTAGAACAGGGCAGTGCCAACGAGGGCTATAACTTCGACGATGATGCCGATGAAGAACAACCACCTCCATGTCGCATACTCATACAATGCATTCGCAAGCAGAGTGGCGACCAAGCCCCTGGTAGGAGAAAAGTCAGCCATGGGTTTACTCAAAGTCAAGGCTCATACTCGGACCCAGCCATTAGCAGCGTCTTTGAGCTCACTTAGGTCAATGGCTTGGCTGGGCTGAAGATTTGAAGGCTTTGAGACTTACCAAGGAACTGTGATGCCAGCCTCCAAAATTCCCAACCCCATAGACCGCCATTTATTTGGCAGCATTTCAGGAACGCCAGCATAGGACACAAATACTAGACCAGTGCCAAGCCCGATGAGTGTTTCAGCGGCAATCAAGCTGTTGGTGTGCTGTGCAGTGCCTCCCACGATATTTCCAATCACGACAACGACTTCGCCGCAGAGGATGAGACTCCGACGACCAAAGACATCGCTCAGCGGCCCGCCGAGCGAGAAGGAGCATGCTGTGGCCAGTGACCAAGCTCCAACAACCCACGCCAGGTTCTTTTCTCCTCCGATGTCGCGGGTTATTTGGACGACTATGGCTGCGGTCGCGGCAAATGGAAGGCCAACAGCTGGCCCAAAGGCCAGTGCCATGGACTTTGGGGTAAGTTAGCTCCATGTAACAGTGATGAGCGTCGAAATGAGCATCTTACAAAAATGGCAAGCCATGTTCGTGGGCTGACTTTTGCTTCGGCTGGGTTGTCTTCAAGAGCTGCACGATGTGGATCTTCTTCAAACTCGATGGCGGCCTGGGCCTCTTGGGCTAGACGATGGTTGGATTCATGATGCTCGGTCATTGTGACACTGCTGATCTCGAGAACAAAGGCCCTGTAGTCTGTTGTAACCGATGAAGCCTTGGAAAGACGTAACCGGTATCTACTGTGGCATGTTGACGGGTGCTACCCCTGAGTTATACCTACCACGCCTCCTGCCTGCTGCCTCCTGACTGCTGAGACGTGTACGCGCTGCCCGTGATATCGCTAACTGAGTCTGTACTAAGGTTTGCCCCACACTTGGCGAGCTGACGGGTAACGTTAGATGCATTTTCTGAGGCAGCTGTTAAGCCTGTTTCTGGGGCCCCGCATCCTTATTCTGGATTGTTTGCGGGGAAGACAAACCTTATTTACCGGCAGTTCTACCCCTCTCGCAGTGGTAGAGGCTGTGGGGCAAGCTCAGGGCAATAGTACAGTTAGTAAACTACCCAACTTGAAGAATAAGTGGCTGGAAGAAGTACTTGTGCAGCAGCTGATGGTTCAGCACTTTGTATAGTAGCTTTGTGGGACAGCCTCGTCTCACAAGCTCTCCACGGCCAACGGGATCATCTCTGTCCGTGTAATCCGGTCTTTCGAGGTGATTGGCCTCTATCACAGCTCTAGGGGCTAGGCGAAGTTGGATTGAGTAAGAGGAAATGAGCTGACTGTAATTTGAGTTTGTCTACTATACAAAAAAGGACTTCTTAGGTCCCTTGGGTATTAAAGCTATTAGGTTGCTAGGATAGCGCAAGGAACGAACTGGTGGTTAATAACAGCCTAAGAGACAAGAATTCACAAGCTACGAAGCCTCCTTTGCCGAGGCTTAGCTACGATAAAGTAGGCTACCTTGTTAGGATCAATAAGGCCGACAAGGGTAGCAAAGATAGGCCGGGGCGTCGTGGGGCTCCACCGTGGTTGGTTCCCTCAGGACTTGCCCTCCCACACTGGTGGGGCAGGTCGTGAGCCCCGTGTAATCCGAAACAAGACTGGCCGAATCTAACAGGAGCATGTTTCGTCGGGTTAGGGGAGGCCTCCAGAAGAAGAACGAAGCGAGATATTCTGGAAAGTAACGTACAGGAGCTGTAGGCCATGGCGTTGGGGTGTTGGATAATGTCGTCTGAACCCGTTCTCTGTACAGACCGGATGCTTGAATGGTAGAGACAACTCCAGACAATCCACTAGTATAAATCTGTTGCGAGTGCCGAGTACTTGATCCACCATTCAAAGACAGGCCGTTATCACATTTGCTGTATTCAATTGTTCGCAGGTGGCGTTGCAGGGAACACGATCTGAACTGTAGATGAGGGTTACATTATGTCTTCGGCTTATGAGAAACTGAAAATATTCTCTGCCCCTAGGGTCTATGCTCTGGGACTGGCGATGTTGAGATGGCTTGAAAGGTGGTGCAGTAAGTGATATCTTCCTGAGACGTTTCGTGCCCCCTACATACGTAAACCGCGCCAAAAGATTAAACTCTCGCGGGTACGCACAGCTCTGACAATAGCAAAAGGAGGGTACTTCAAGAGTACTCGCCTTGAGAGAATATTACCTGTAGACATTCAGCGGAATACGGAAATCTTGGATAGGAACCTTCTTCAAAGGAGTATGAACTTCTTCCTATCAACACGATACGGATGAACCCGAAGACGGCGGAGATGAACCACGCCTTTAGTTCATAAAACCGACTGTGTCCGTTGCTACAACGAAGACGCACCCTAGAAAAGATCTGGCCGGCCTTTTCCAATGTCGACAGGCCATGATAGACTATCAACTGCGTGTAGAGCCACTTCATTGAGTCCGATAAACACTTGATACTTTCTATTGTCCATCACCTCTCAGCTGTCAGCTCATATCGCGCACCTTGCCGGCCTATCCATTCACCTAAGCTGTCCCATTCCGCCGTTCCTCAAACTGCTTGAGAAGTTCTTTGCCATAGTCATTGCCATTCGGTGTTCTTACCAGAGTATGGATGTGGAAGGGCAGCGGAACTTTGTTATTCAAAAACACCCCGCTGTGATGGTCAAACTCGACCATAATGACAGGCGAATGGACTTTGTAATAGAAGGCATCTCCCGCTTGACAGCCGCCAATCCAGCAAAAATATGTTTCCTCCCAATGATCCGAGATTTCTTTCATCTTGGCAGCCAATGCCTTTTCTGGCAGGTAGCTTAGACTTAAGTCGAGTACTCTGCGGACCAGGTTCTGCTGAGACTCAGGAAACTCAGTCACTTTGACGCCCTCGTATGGAATGACCCGGTTGTCTTGGAAAGCTCCTCCCAAGTGTCGTTGGTCAGCACGATGAAAACGCCCCTCAGGATATTCCGAACCACTCAGTTCTTGAAAGATCCGCACTTGGCTTTGCTGCTCCACGTTGATTGACTGCATCAACTTCATGCCCGCCTGTTCCTGATCGGTAAAGAGCTCGGTTCCTTTATAGGGACCGTCGTCAATGACATTGGGCTCTGCACCCATAAAGACGGGCGATACCACCATCTGTGTTCCAACAACAAAGACATTCAAGTCAAGGTGATGGCCATAGAGTTGCCAGCCCCATGGCTCCTTTTCCGATGGCGTGCCGAAGATGACAAAGTTGTATGAGTTTCTGTTTAGAACGCGCTTGCCGTTGACAACCTCACCAAGAAACTGATTGGTGTTCATGCATCCGCTCGCCTTTTCGTATCCGCTTTGAGACAGGCTTGCCCGCATAAGACGGTGCGCTGCAAGGACCAGTTCCTCTGGGATCTCCTCAAGCCGAACGCCATGCCTGAAAACGTAGATCTCTGGGTTGATCCAGCACCGCCATTCGGGCGAGTCAATAGGTTTACACAGTGCTTGTTTCTGCTCTGGTGTTGCAATATCGAGCATTCTCTGTGCTGCTGCTACCATCTCTGTTATAGGAGCCCCGAGGTCCGCAGACTCGTCAGCTAGGCAGTAGAGGTTGGGAATCACATGGCCATCAACCGAGATCCCCTTGTACGGCTCATTGACTAGTTGGTCCCATTTCTGCGTCCAGCCAACCATGAACGGGTCGGCACAGCGCAGCTTAGCCCACTCATAGGTATCGCACCTTGCCAGCTCGATGCTTCTCTGAGTGTCTTGCGGAGGAATGTATTCCCGGAATGCCGATGTCTTCGGCGATTGTTCCATGGCGTGATCGGTCTCTTGATACCAGCCGATAGCTTTTGTGTCGACTGGATTGACGTCTTCTATGATGGTAGAATATGTGTTTATCTTCCAATGGACAAAAGGGCTTGAATCTGATAGGAGGATAGTTTTCAAAGCTGTCCAAGGGAGCAGAAACTTGACAGGATGATTGGTGGCTATTGCGATAGTAGCTGAATATAAGTCACAATTGACAGCTTATTTTGAGTCTGAGGATCACGATATCTGTAGAAGCTCAGGTTCATAGCATCAGGCCATTGTTTCTCCGCAAAGATGGCAAGATAAGTCGTGGGGCATTAATGAAAGTAAGCTGTATTCTTCCGAGCTGGATAGAAGCTTGTGCCGCTGACCTAGTCAGTATGGGGCTAAAGTTGGAACTTGGAATCTCTCAGCACCAATGAGAGATGGTCCCCACACAACAACGCAATGCTTCAACGTGGGGTGCCTGCTACTTCTTAACCTAGAGTAGCTAGTTAGAGACAAGGCTGTCGCGGTATTCTACTGTACTCACTACGTTCTTGCTATTTCCCCAGCGAGAATCTGGGCCTACGGTATTCCGATCATCCAGCTCTTTATTGTGAACGGGACAAGATGTTTGACTGGGATACGGACTCGTTTATGAGCGACTGGGACAGCAAGTACGTGTCCACTAACGTCAAGGCCGGGTCACCCCAATACAGCCGAGATTTCTTCTTAGCACTCAACTCAAAGCTGTCCACTTCGCACCAGGAGCTGCAGAGTTATAGCTATGCAATCATAGTACGTTGAGATTCCTGGACTGTTTTGGTTGGATTCGAGGCGCAAACGAGCACTAACAACTGTCTTCAACAGGCAGCTGCATGCTGCGCCGTCGGTCGTGCAGATGTTGTGGGACGGCTCTTTGACGATATCACGTTTGATTCGACACCAGAGACCTCGGAAGAAGTATTTCTTCGCCTGAGAGAAGCTATTACCATCGTCTTTCCATATGTAGGAATGCCAACTTGCATTCCTGCATGCTATGGAATGATTGGCGTCGTGCAGCGGAAAGGTACTGCGTATGCCTCGACAAAAGTACTGCGCAAGGCCACGATCGACGAGGAAGACGTCAGGAAAGGCCAGGAACTACGTTCTCGAATCTACAGCGGAGTTGGGAACTCTGGCATCTTCAGCTTGATGGACAAGTATTTCACTGATTTATGTAAGTCAGCTGCAGTATATCGCTCGTGGGCTATGGCCTTGTCTGACCTCGTCTTGTCTAGTCACTTGCTCGACTGTTGTTACATGGGGATATCTCATCTCGAAAGCAAATGAGGAAGTATTTCAGCCGCAGGAATCGCATCTGGTCATTGCAGCCTCGATTGCGGCATTAGGAGCCACCAGGCAGACCAAGAGCCATCTCAAAGCGACATTGGGTATTGGGAACTCGGTTGCATGCGTCAAGGATGTGTTGGAAGCTATCATGAGGATTGCGGAATGGGCAGGTCGTCCAATTGCAGCTTTTGATGTAGATAGTCTTTCTCAAGAGATCCAAGACGCGCTGAAGAAATGATGGCTTCCTGGTCATATTTATAACGAGTAGCTCTGCGGAGGCCCCACATACAGGGACAATGAAATCCATTTAAAGACGGATGGTTCCCACCTAATGCTTTGCTACTCCGGGCTATATATCTTCAACGAGTTGTTGCTTGCCTCATACTATTGGCAGATCAAATCATGACTTGGAATCGATTTATAAAATTCCTCGACGAAGATGATTGTCTCCGTCTTGGCGATGCATTGGTCGACTCCGCTGAAGACATGACAAACCTGCTGCAAGCAGGGAAACTCACAGCCCGTGAGCTGGTCGGCCAGGACTTGTTCAGTGCGAAACCAACAGAAAGAGTGCTTCGAGTTAAGCAGCTTCTTGGGCCTCTGGCTCCAGAGGACGTCCCGATTGTGCGGTGCGTCGGCTTGAACTACGCCAAACACAGTACGTTACGTCCCACCCTCACTTTACTTGCCTACGTGGAGTGCTCCTCCCAGCTGAGAGATGGAATCAGTTCCCAACTGACAATACCAGTCAAGGAGACCGGCAGGGCCCCACCGCCATATCCTTCAATTTTCATCAAACCGTCTCGGTCAGTGACAGGATGGGCAAACGATGTTCCAATCCCTGAAATCGCACAGCAGGACCAACTTGATTATGAGGGTGAGCTGGTAGGTGTCACAACCAACCATATTTACAGATTTTAACAAGCTAACATGTATAGGCTATTGTAATTGGGAAAGAGGGCAAGGATATCTCTGTTGAGAATGCGCTGGAACATGTGGCGGGATATACAGTTGCAAATGACGTCTCTGCACGGACATGGCAAAGAGATCCCAGCTTCGCGGGTGGAGTCCCCCAGTGGTGTTTTTCCAAAGGCTTTGATTGCTTTGCGCCAATGGGCCCTACGATTATTTCACCAAGCGCAAGTGAATCGACCAAGACAGAGTCACGGGATGGGGCTGACCGTGAATGACAGATCCTCGGAGCAGCCGATAATGTCCTGCTTCAGACAAGAGTAAACGGACATGTTCGCCAAGAATCGAGCACGAACGACCTGGTATTCGGAGTGAGGAAGATCATTGCATTCGTGAGTCAGGGAACCACGCTTGAGAAGGGGTCAGTTATCTTGACAGGGACTCCTGGCGGTGTAGGCCTGGGAATGAAGCCGCCTCAATGGTTAGCTGATGGTGACGTTGTGGAAGTCTCTATCAGCGGAATTGGTACTATACGCAACAAGATGGTTTTCTTGTGATCGCTTGTGTACCGTACCACTAACAGAGATTTTCACTGGCACGGGCTCAGCTTGATGAGGCCCCATGTCTCGTTTTGGGCCTCTGTCACCAGTCCTCTCGCCAAAAGATGATCAAACGACTGTCCATAATCAAGGTGAAGAATAGGGTACTTCTCATAGAATTTATTTTCATTACTATCCACCACTTCATTATGGTGATGCCATCTGTCGCGGCATTACAGTCATACCATTGCCAAGCGGTCCTCCCACAGCGTCGGGACTGACGGCTATCAATAAAACGCTGGCAGGCCGACGATACCTTTACCGATTATCATGGCTGTATTTCATTAGCTCACAGGCAAGCTTGGCGAAACTATAACTCACAATGAATATCGGACTGTCCTTCATATGTTTGAACGACAAATAGATTTGCGACGTGGCGACCTGGTTACTGTAAGACTCTTCCCCGAGTTTGGCTGATGGGTGTTCGAAGAAGCTCACCAATGTGGTACTCATCCGAAGCCGCATTCCTGGTGATATTGTTAACATGACCTTGCCTTTGAAAAGACTACAATACCTACCCTCCGAAAATCTCTTGCAATCTGGCCTCGGTTAGCAACTAATACATCGAGAAGGGCAGGGGAGAAAGCTTACGTGCGGGCTCCGATCAACGCTCGATCACAATTCTGTCTCTTGACCATGGATATAGTTTCTGGTGCCAGCATGCCCTCGTCTTTGAGACGACCAACCTGAATAGCAGCCAACGTGCCGTAAGCCGCATCGGTAAGTGCATCACTCAGTTTCTTCTGCACCAACTGATACTTGGCAAGTGGATTTCCAAACTGCTTTCTATCGAGCGCATAGGTCCTCGCGCGCTCAATGCAGTCCTCTAATGCACCCATTGTGCCAAATGCGATGCCATAGCGGGCGGAATTGAGACAGCTGAAAGGCCCTTTGAGACCTTCAACCTGGAGCATGTTCTCTTCGGGAACCGGACAGCCATCCAATTGGATCATACCGGTTACGGAGGCACGGAGACCGTTCTTGTTCTTGAGAGCAGGCGTTTCGAGTGTTCCAGGGGGGCATCGACTTCTTTCTATGAGGAACCCGCGGATTCTGCCGGTGCTTTCTAGCTTGGCCCAGACAAGGATCAAGTCAGCGATTGGTGAGTTGGTAATCCAGGTCTTGGCGCCGGATATGGAGAAGAATCCTTTCTTGGATGGGTGTGGTCGGGCTACTGTTTCCATTGAGGCAGGGTCCGAGCCGTGATTTGGCTCAGTCAGACCGAAACAGCCGACCATGGTTCCGTCTCGCAGCTGAGGGAGAAACCTGTCTTTTTGCTCTTGTGTGCCATGTTCAGAGATGGGGCCCATGACGAGCGAGCTCTGCACAGACATGCCCGATCGATATCCGGAGTCCACACGCTCTACTTCCTTGGCGATGAGGCCTGAAGCAACGCTGCTTACTCCAGCACATCCGTGAGTTGATATTGCTGCCCCGAGAAGACCCAACCCGCCCATCTCCTTCAAGATTTCTCGATCGTAATATTCGTGGCGGTAGGCATCTTTGAATTCGAGCGTGGGTCAGCGTGGAGTATTCCGACGGGGCAAGGCCTGTTACGTACCGAGGACCCGGGGAAGCAATCGTTCTTGGCAGTACGCCCGGGCAGTGTCTTGTATGTCAAGTTCTTCCGACGTGAGCAGATTCTTGGAAGTAACAGGATCTTCCCAATTAAAGGGGACCGTCGATGCAAATCTTGGACGTGGTGGGACGGGGCTGGAGCAAAGAAGCGGCCGAATGCGTTTCGCAAGAAGGAAAGACATGATGGCGACAAATGTTTGTGACTCTAAAGAGAGCTGTGTACTTCTCACGATGAATATTGTACTATTTGACCGGAATTTAGTGAGTTCAAACAGATACTAACACATGTAGAAGTCATATCGTGTAAGTGGGGGAGGATCAATAGCCTCCTTTTGGACATGTGGGGAGTAATGCCGCAAATTGCTTCGTTCTGGGCGGCAGAAGACAACAGGCCCCACCATACGGGGCAGGATTCCAGTCTGATGACGCCCAATCGTATGTGATGAACCAATATTTGCTGCTGAGATACGTGCCGTTGGGTGCTTAGAGACACAGCCGCAGAAAACGACTTCACACCATTGAGGGAGTTTGAAAGGTGGCAGAGAGTGGTTTAACCGTTATCCACTACGATAGCTCAGTTTAAAGTACAGGGACTTGAATTAGACATTCTGTAGGTCTGTTTAAAAGTTATCTGGATATGTACTAAAGAACTCATTCCTACTGACAGCATTCTTATGACTGCAACTTGAGTTAGTCACGAGCGAGAACCTGTCGTAAGGCTGAGCGTAAAGCTGCTGTGGGATCTAGGGGACGATCTATGGAACGCCAGGCAACGTGACGGTCAGGTCGGACGAGAATAGCCCCGCGGTCACTGATTTCACGTCGGTCTGCCCATTCTCCTAGCACATCGTCGTAAGTGCAGCGATAGCCGACAAAGTGGACGGGCAGTTCGATGCCCAGCTCCTGTTTGACCGTGGCAGCGGCTTCTTCCCAAGGTTTCCCTCCGATGCCAACGACAAGACCGAACCGCCCATGCTCGAAAACATCCAGTGTCGATATGCGAGCTCGCTCATGCTCCAACCACGCGTGTGGTACGTAGGCGCCGGGATGCGTCGTTGTCTCGTAGTAAAGAACTGGATCGCGCTGGAGTGTTGGGAATGGGGTCCCGTCGTCCACCACCGCAGACGAATTCGTATAGCGGTGACCTAACTGCACGCCGAGCGCGTTGGACCGGCGATTCCCCAGCCTTACTTGCTCCTGTAGAAATGTACGGCGCTCCTCGGCACCGTCTGCGTCTGAAAACAGCTCCTCCAGCGAGGCAAAGCCTGCCTCCCGCGACTGTCCTCGCTGGAAGCCCAAGGCCTTTGGGAGCGCCGCCATCTGATGAAGAGTCGCAATGGCATGATCCACTACCTGCTTGCCAACAGGCTGTCTCTCCTGGCTGTAGCTGTCGACAAGCTGCTCACTAGCCTGCCCCTTCACAACCATGGCCAGTTTCCAGGCAAGATTGTACGCATCCTGCACACAGGTATTGCTTCCTAGTCCGCTGGATGGTGGATGACGATGAGCCGCGTCCCCTGCAAGGAAGATGCGCCCGCGGCGGTACTCGTTCGCCACGACGTTATTCACCTGCCATTTGGCCTTGTGCTTCACTTGAACTGGCAACGAGTCGGGGATCCCTAATGCGTTGCGGGCATGTGCAATGATGGCTTCGTCGGTCGTTTCTGGCTCCCCGTCTGCCGCGTTGTACTGTCGATTCACCACCCACTCGTCCCACGGCTTCATGGACACACATGTTCCGGAGCCGACCCAGTACTCATCTCCCGGCTGCAACATCCAATAGATGCAAGCGGGACGATGGGCCACGTATTGTGTTAGATCCATCACCACCCAGGAACTCAGCATGGACATGAGCCCAGGCTCGCCTTGGAACCCGAAGCCAACTTTGTCGGCCACGGTCGAGCGGGCTCCATCTGCACCGACAGCGTAGCGAGCCCGGACTGTGTACTCGGCCTGACTCGTCCGTTCGCGCACTCGAGCTACAACGCCCTCGTCTGTCTGGTCAATGTCTACTAGCTCGTGATAGAAGCGAACATCAGCACCCCTCTCTCGCGCTTCAGTCAAGAGAATCGGCTCGAGACGATTCTGCGAGGTATTCCACATCTGCGACGGACTGGCCTTGGCGAAGTCGCTGAGTTGATCATCGCCACCGCCGTAGCAGCTGTATCGCATAATCTCCTTTCCTGTCAGGCTGGTGGCCATGACAAGGCTGCCAGTTTCTGCCATGGAGGTTCCTGCTACTTTTACACGAAGCTCGATGCCCATGTCACGGAAGACTTCCATAGTCCTCTGATTCGTGACATGCGCCCGAGGGGCTGGCGCTGTGCCGCTGTGCTTTGCGATGGTGAACACATGGATACCCTGCGCAGCCAGCAGCGCTGATAAGGAGAGACCGGCCACGCCGGCCCCCACGACGAGCACATCGGTTTGGATCTCCTGCATTGTTGATGCGTGAAGGGTAGAGGTTGCTAGAACCTAGTTAACACAACTGGTTCACGCCAGTGCAGTCTTGGGCTGCTATTGCTGTGGATGAGACTGAGGATGTGTGGTTGGGGTTTGAGCCGGAAGTCGTGTTACCTGTTAGACCAAGATGAGCTACTCAGATCGAAGGCCGTCACCAGGAACAAGGTTGGACGTGTCTGAGCTGGGTATAGATGGGTAATAGTTGGCGGCGATTCGTTGACTTGGCTATGTCATGGGGGTGTTTAGCTCTTTCCTAGAGACAATACAGGGTCTATCTCTTGTTATAGTGGAAGAGTATAGATATGAACACAGGCTCGCAGCTGGCGTACATCTCAATACCACATCGTCCGTCTCACTTGAGCCAATGAGGTTATTCCCCCACCATCTCCAGTTGGATGGTTTCTGTCTGCAGCAATCGATTGCATGAGGGCAGCACACCCAAGGTCGGTTATTCGACTAGACAGCAGTAGGGTCATGCTCCGTCCCCACTCGTACGGCGCCCCATCTCCATCGTGGGGTGACTGAGAGCCGAGGTGCAGAAAATCGTGCAATTTACCAGCGCGCGTAGCCAGTGGGACATGGGGTTTCAAATAGAGCGTTACATCAAGAGGGATGAAAGAACTTACCCTATCTACGCGAGGATGAGTGCCAGATGGCAGGACAGTAATAAGAATGAAGCCCCTTCATCGCATTTTGGGAGAATAAGGCTGCCTCGTCCCGCCCGACCACCCTCACTCTGTTTTGTGCTTCTATCCAAGCTTCAGTTTAGTCTACGCGCTGATAGAATCAGTCAGCCGGCTACTTTCTCTCGGCATCAAGTCATGATCCAATGACACACAAAACTCGGCATTCCCGCAAATTTGTCGTTGTCGAGATTGCGGATTCCTCGATACTGACACGACCTACGACGGTTCGAAATGCCTCCTACAGCATGGAACTTATCGACGATATGCCTAACTGACTGTTATATGCTGGTACGCGGACATGATATACCAGCGAGATGTAGCACAGACACAGCTTCAAGTAAATAAATCCGGACGCGTCACGGAATCTCCGGGGTCAGTTCCGATCAAGACCACGGTAACTGCGGGGAAGCTGGACCTAGCGTCTGGCTACATCGTCGCATGGGTATGGCCTCTAGCGGCACTTGGGAGCTCGGAGCTCGGTAGATATTCTTCAACATCTCGAATCAAGATTGTGCAACGCTCGTAGGATCCGCTTCACCATGCCAAGTCACAACATCCGCCCCAGGGGCAGACAGAGGAAATGCGCGTACTGTGATCGCGTCTTCACCAAGGAGGAGCATCTGAGGCGCCACCAGAGATCACGTAAGTCGGTCTATACCAGGCATTGCAATGCTAACACGATGCTGCAGACACGGGCGAGAAGCCTTTTAAATGCCACAAATGTGTAAAAAGCTACGCCAGAAGGTGTGTCTATTGAGCTTGCAGATACATCAATGGCTAATCCGTGAATACAGCGACGTCCTCTTCCGACATCTTCAAACCCACCCCTCTGCCTCTGACAAAGACGGCCACCAACCGCGAAGGACCTGCGAGAGCGAATATCCTGATGATGAGACCAGACGCGCATCCATCTCAGACGTCATTGTCGTTGCCGAGTGTGACACTTGGTCGGGTGATCAAGAAATCGCCGTCCCCGACTCAGAGCAACAATCATCTGCGTCTCCAACCAGATGCGATACTACGAGCCATCAACAGCCTCTGCTTTATCAGCCCTTGCTGCCGACCGTTCCATCTCCAACACTGACGAGTCTTTTCCAAGCATCCTCTCGGCAGGACTTGACAGACTCAGAGAACGCCGCAGCAATGCATACTGCCAAGCCTCCCACTCAGGATGCTACTCCGCCAGAGGATCGGAACGAATATGCCCTTGGAGATGGGGAGAGCGTGCATCATTTGACAGAATTTCTTCTCCAAGGTGTCTCTAGGTCTAATGTCGCCTCGGAATCATTTCCCGGAAATCATAGCGGCAGGCCACAATCTTCGTCCCAGCATATGATGCTTGATCAAACGGCAAGAGCATCAGGAGATATCGACAGATATCAGCACGAGAATCCAACACACCAATCAGTCAATATTTTCCAGACGCTGGAGCCACAACTCGATGTTGAACTGCCGGCGACATATCAGCTTGAGGAGAACAGTCAGCAGAATCAACCTCGAGATAATGAGGGTTTCAATATCTCATTTCCGAATGAGTTGAACCAACTACCATCGCCTGGCGACTTGCAGTGGAGTCCCAACATGATGGACTACCTAGATTGTTTGGACTTGGGCAGTTTTAATCTGCCCTTATCCAAGCCTATTGCAGAGAACGAGTCTACCAGCAACGCTCCAATGGTCAGTTCCGCCGAGCAGATGCAACGAGTTCGACGATTATGGTCTAGACAAAGACCAAAGCTTGCAGCACGACTTATCCGACGGTTGTGGAACCAGGTTATACACCACAAAGCAGATAATGTCTTTACGACACCGCAAGCTCCGGGCCAAGATATTAACCATGCCGTGTCCAGCAGTCGTCAGCCGTCGCCGTGTAGCATGGACAAAGAGTCTCGGAACCGCTTGATGCAGTACTGCGAAGAACTCGATGACTCTTTTCACTATAAAGAATCTGTCCATGATGAAACACAATCGACGACTTCATCTTTGCCCGGGAGATGGTCCGATGTCTCTGGGAGCACCTTTCCTTCTCTAGAGATTCTTGACTCCAGTTTAGACTTTTTCTTTCAGTTCTTCCACCCTACCTTGCCATTCATACATAAAAGTACTTTTGATGCAAGAAATACGCCCAGTTCACTGCTACTTGCAATGTGCCTGGTTGGCCTGTCTTACTTGGATCGGATGCGCACTAGAGCCTTTGTTAGTCGGTATCTCAAAGTACTGTATCCTAGGAAGGGGTTTCGCATTGGTGTTCCAGCTGCTAATTCTATCCAGAGATTGATGCGAACGTGTCTCAACGACATGACATCGCAAGCGCTTAGCCAGTGTGCGCCGTCCGAGCTACTCGCGACTCTAGCTTCCACGTTGATCGTGGTGTATCTTGCCTTGGGCTTTCGCGTACGGACTTTTCGCATCATCCTAGTACCTACACTTGGCCAAAGGCTCGCTGACATCGTATAGGATGAGATCGACGAGCGTCAGGCATACATGCTCTGTGCACAGATGCTCAGCGTGAGTTGCGAAATGGCATAGCATCAAGTCTTTACAAACTAATGCGTGACGTACAATCAGATCGCGGACAAACAGGGCCTCTTCGCGGCTAATAAAGGTGATGACCCTGCTCTACAACTTCGTCAAGGGCCTTCGGATCCCGAGGGCTTCTGGAAGGCCTGGGCCCGCGTCGAGTCTATCAAACGGCAAGTCGGCTACAACTGAGAAAGTGACCCAACTAACGAGCTCCAGTTTGATCTTTTGTTTCGTGTGGTTGGATATGGCTTATGCCCGTCTAATGAATACTGCGGGAGTCATCGAAATAGACAGGGTTGAGCTGCATTTACCGTGCGAAGATGCTCTGTTTGATGGCTCGACTTGTGCAGGTTTCCTGCATGCTGTTCAGCGGGGAGCGCAGTTAACAATGCCACGGATGAATATTCGGAACTTCCACACAACTTCTGCACCCTCACTCAACGATACCTCGGCTCAGATCTTACTCCGCGCCCTGTACCTTAAGGTGGTAGCCGCACGTACAAGGCTCTCAGATGAGGACAGCCACTTTGCCGAGCTTCACTCCGTCAGCCCTGTTCAAGCGCTCGCCATGGATAGCAGCGTTAAGGATATCATCACCAACGTCCTGCTACTGCAGACAAGACATGCGAATGTCTTCAAGGGCAGAAATAGAATGAACGCTCTCGGCTGGAACTACCTGTGCATCACCCTAACAGCAGATATGGATCTCTTGGAAGCCGCTTCCGGCCGTGATGGCGTGGAAGCCGCTCCAGCAGCTCTAGTGCAAGTTGCCAAGTGGTCACGGTCAGCCAGCGCTCGAAGGGCCGTTCTCCATGCAGCCCAAGTATTCGATATCTTGGACTCGTCGCGCATCCGCGAGTCACACCTTACCAGACCAGATCTAGTCTTGTTCGTCTCAGCACTTGTGATTAGCCAGTACGTCTTGGTGGCTGGCCATAACGAGTATCCTCTCGATGCAACCCCGTTTGAGCTGCTGCAAAACATCGACTGGACTGTTGTGGGGAACGAGGGCCTTGTAAGCCCAACGGGAACTATACATGGCCAACGACAGCCAGCTACATCCAATGCAGCACGACACTTTGTACAATATGGTGGCCCCATTTCCTTCGCTGGAGAGCTCCAAAACTGTCGAGGCGCCTCGGCAAGGAAGACAGTGAGGAAATTTGCCCATCTGATGGATGGCTTTGGCACCTGGGATGGATCTGGCTATTCTCAGCTCCTCAAGATTATGTGCGATTTTATAATCGACGGTGGCCAAGGAGAGCACGGCATCTGATCAGACTGCGATGTGGGGACAGATCCCTGGACTAGAAGGGTTTCTGTGCGTCATGCTCAGATTACTACACTATTGTATTCCAGTCTAGCTGCCCTGCGAGCTCATACCATGTACGAAAAGGCGGTCTTCTGTCGGAACGAATGTTTTCTCGTGGGGTGCACCAGTTGGGCTTCCAAAAACCAACTGTCCCTTCAATGACCACTGCGGCGAAATGTTCCATTGCCCGACGAGCCTCTGGTCAATGATGGGGTTAATGTGCTGTAGATTGCATCCAAACCCTTCGAGAGATAATGCTGTCCACAGGTTGAAGGCTTGCATTGCGTTGTTGTGCTCGGAGAATTGCAGGAGATGCCACGTAAATCGCGGGTTTCGAACCTGATAGTCGCGGATCACGTCTAAATCTTCAAACAAGAGTATCTATCAAGAGTCGGGAGATTAGCTTCCTGTGCTTCACCAGTGGAGATTAGAATAACCACTTACTGTTCCATACCCTGCCTGACGCTGACTCAGTTTCTTCTCATATTCCTCGTAGGCAGCTTCATGCATCGTGGCCTTGAAACACTGCTTTGCTATCTCCCAGAACTTGACGTGCTCATCTCGGAGGAGAACGACCAGCCGAGTCGCTTGGCAGTTGAACGAGCTTGGTGTGTGCTTGGTCACCTCGCGAGCTATCTCGACAATTCGGGCGTCGCTAACCGGCGACTTGGCCTCGAGCGAGTAAAAAGTTCGACGGCTTTTGATCTCGGCTAGAAACTTGTCGGCCATTGTTTGAAGCTGAGTAAGATCTCAGTAAGAAAGAAACGTCCTGAGAAGTGGTTCAAACTGATGGAAACGACCTGAAGTGCTCGTCCATTGGGGATCATGGACATCAGACATGTAATAGAGTTTTGCTGGAGCTCGAGCTCTGATGTTACCGAATCTGGGCCCCACGATAGGATGCTGCGGCCCCATGTCCCATGCCCAGGTCCCCCACATTGAGATAATGACTCCCCACGTCTTACAAGGCACTACCCATGTCTCGGGTTTTAATGGAAAATCTATCATGTGTCATTATGGGGAACTACATAGGCCAAGGTTGCGAATTGTTGACAACCTATCCTGCTTAATAGTGGCTCTGTATTCACCGTTATTGTCTTGTGGGAGCAATCACTCTGTTACATTATCGACAAGCTTTGGCAGAACTTTGTGTCAACTTTCAGTATGAGAAAAACAGTTTTAGTGCTTGGTGCAACCGGCACCCAGGGTAAGTGCTGCCCTCAAGTTATTGTTAGTCTTTGCTGATCACACCAGGCGGATCTATTGCCAAGTTGCTGGTTCAGTATCCTGACCAATACCTTGTCCGATGCCTCACTCGGAATCCGGGGTCAGACAAGGCCAAGGCGTTGGCCGCACAAGGAGCCGAGCTGGTCAAAGCTGATCTGACCCTTCCTTCGACCTTGCCAGAAGCTTTTAAGGGTGCCTGGGGCATATTTGCTGTCACTGACTTTTACGATACGGTACGCTGCATCCATCGCAGCTCGTCGGATGTCATTAACTCTCTTAGACTGTTTTAGATGACCCCATGAGCGAAGAAAAGCAAGGCCAGCACATTGTGGAAGCAGCTGTGGAGGCCGGAATCGAGTGCTTCCTCTGGAGCACTCTGCCGAGTTCCCGAGAGATTTCTGGTGGCAAATTTGTCACTCGGTTGTATGAAGGTATGTCATCTTTCACTAAGAACAGGCCTACTAAGCTAACGGATTACAGGAAAACAATCCGTTGATGCAGTGATTCGTAAGGCTGGCCTCAAAGGAGCTTTCATTCGGACTGGAAATTTCTACGAGAACATGATCCTGCGCAAATATGCCTCTTATGACAAGGACACCGATGTCATTACGATGACGCGCCCCATTATTGGACCGGATGCTCAGCGTTAGTTGCATTCTCTCTCGTTGAGTGTTCAGCTGCTCAAGTCATGATAGTCACATCCTTGTACGTCGAAAAGGACCTGGGCGCCGTCTGCAAGGCCGTGTTTGATCAGTGGGACACGAACAAGGCCAACCTCGACGGGAAGTATTTCCTAGCCAGTGGAGCACGTGAAACCATGGCACAGATCAATGCTGTCCTCGAGAAGGGTATGCATCGCCTGCAACGATCCAAAGTCCGCATGAGCTAATATTATATCTCAATGGCAGTGTCTGGAAAGAAGGTCGTCTATAAAGTCAAACCGACATGCGGTATACCAGATCGAGATACTATGCTGCAACTGTACGACAACGTCGGGATGTACCCCGGGGTCAAGGTCCCCACTCCTGAAGTGTTGGAGCTCGGCGTGAAGCTTCACACTGCACAAGATTATATCAGGGAGAGACTGCTTCCCCATCTTGGCCTCGAGCCACAGAACTAAGTATGCGTTGCCAGGACGGGGGCAGACGAGTGCTTGAAGGTCTGGCGATGGGACACAGCTGTCAGTGAAGGAGAGTTGTAACCTTTATCACGTATTCGAGTAGCGTAGAGAGTGGTTATGATTATGGCCAGCATCATTCTCATTCGTGTCATCAGCTAGCTGGATCTGTTCGGCCCTTTGAGTAGTGCGACGTTCATGCAAGCTGCATTCAACTCCAGCGTTTGCAGAATGGCTGGTGGTGGCTCCTATTTGATTACCTGGAACTTGGAGTCATTTTGCAAGCCAAGGACCGTAATAAGGTCAACCCTTTATTGACAGGCCCTTGAGTGTGTTGCTTACGCGTTCACCTGCTGCCGGAAAAGTTTGAGGTAGGGAGGCAGGCCTCCCGGGCCTCCGGAACACCATGCTCTTCGTGGGGCCTGTGGGGCGATTGTAGTCCATGATCCTCAAGCTAGTCGTGAACAAAAGTCACGGAATCACTCTGGCTGGGCCGTCTAGGTCAGGCCAACGAACACATTAGACTCCAAAGGGATACCTCCCCACACACCTATTTCAGCCTGCACACCTAAATTAGAGTTTGACTGACAAGGTCTTGTGCGCGTGAAAGCAGCCTAAACACCAGAGCTAGTCCCATCCCAGCCCAGTCCGCCGCTTCTGAGTCCATCCATGACCCCGAGTTCCTCCATCGTCAGCATCTAGTCAACAATAGATCGCGGGGAAAGTGGAGAGCGATTTATTACAAATGCGGGGGTTTGAACCAAGGGGAGAACTAGAGTCGCGCCAGAGGCAGGGGTCGAAACTCGGTTACCTTGGGTACGCGTAGTGAGCGCAGTCTCGGACGTCTCAACTGCCAAGTTAGACTTCTACTCATGCCATCAACCTCTCCGGTTTTCCTTCTCTCCCTTGCTAAAAGTTTGACAATGCCACCGCCGGCCAGTGATCGGGATGATGGCGATGAAGCCGGGAAACGAGACACCTCGAGTGCTCGTAAACCTCCCGTTGTCGCATCGCAAGATCACAAGAATGATGGCGGGAAGCGAGGACAAGAGATCGTAGTCGCTAGTACGGACTTGTCGGAGCGACCAGCGAAGAGAAGGAAAAGGGGGAAATACATCTCCAGAGCATGGTATGCCAACCACGTACTTTTGGTGGTATCTGTCTAGCATGACTCTTGATTGACCGCATTCGTTCAGCATTTCTTGCCAGCAGAGGAAGATAAAGGTCAGTTCGTCTTGGCGATATCCCGCATTAACTCCATCATACCTGGGTGCTAAACTGCCATGCCACGTCAAGTGCGAGGGCGGAGATCCATGCGCACAATGCGTAGCAAAAAAGCGACATTGCGTGCCAACTTGGAGAGGAGGCGGACAGCAGACTCGACGCGACTCGGAACCTGATGGGACTGGCGCTCTTCAAGACTCCACTGACAGGTGAGAACTCTGCGTCTGGCTTCTTGGTCGATTCTAGCAAGTCACTCATAGATCTTCATTCTCACAGCGCCGTCAACCCCGATGTGCTGGCTCGGTTGGCCGCACTTGAACGCCAGATGCTTCTAATGGGAATGGGACAATCAGGTCCTTGCGCTGTCATGAATACAAGCCAGGGACGTTCCCCAGCAGAAACATCTACCGTCGACAGGTCCAATCCCACCTCGGCCGAACTCCAAAACGCCCTAGAGACAGACGGCCAAACATTCGCCGGAGAATTGTCTATGACTCCTGTCTTGGTAGACGAGGGCGAGAACTTGGACCGTGCTAACAGGACATCGTCCGAGATGCCCCCAGAGTATCCCTCTCCAGGATCCTCGCTCCACCATCCGACGACTCGAACAGTGCGAAGTTGGTTAGAAGGTATTCTCGCAGAACACGGCATCACTGCTGATGAACAGCAATGGCGACATGACCTGCAGGCCTACATGGAGGAGATCCATCCCTTCTATGCTTTTCTTCATCCGCCAAAAGTATGGGAAACCTTTAATGAAATGTGGGAGTATTCTGCTCTTTGGCCCATGACAGACTCCGCCGAGCGTCAGCAGAAACGCATTTCTGTGGCTCTCGTCTTCTTTTGCCTTGCTCTCGGACGATGCAGCACCTTGTCAAAATTACCTGATGCCAGTGGCGTCTATTCGTCAGGTTGGAGCCTATATAGCGCTGGGATGAGCCTCCTTCAGGGGGTTATAGAGTCGGGCAGTACAACTACCAAGTCCTTGCTCATGGTTCAAGTCTTGATCATAAGGGTAGGTCGAATGGAAGTTGCCACTCGGTGCGAGGCATTGGCACAAGAAGCCGCGTTGACTTTGTCCAGGTCCTATATCTATTCCGTCTGGATGCAAATCAACAAGCTGCACAAGTCCTGGCGCTTACCGTCTCCATTGCGCATGCTATCGGGATGCACCGCCAAAGCACAATTGACGCCATGCCGGCCTTCCGCAATCAGTTATACTGTCGCACGTGGTGGGTTATCTATATGCTGGATCGTCGGATAGCAATTGAGTCCGGCAAGCCGTACATCATTCAAGATATCAACCTGGACACTGCACTGCCCATCGATCTTAGCGACGAATGGATGAGTCAGTTTGCGACAAGAAGTGAACCACTTGCTGATCTGCAGCACGAGATTGTGAGTGAGCTTGCGAGAGACCTATCGCCCTCCCCTATACCTTACACCCTAGCCATGATCCGATATGCCCGTGTGGCAGGCAAAGCTTGGGAAGTCTTGTATGGCGTCAGGGCTCCGAGCATATCCACGTCTACCATAGTCAAGCACTTGGACACGGTGCTCTGCAAGCTGTTAGATACCGCTCCAGAAAACCTGAGATATGGTCCAAAAGTACCAGGCGAAACTCGATTTCGAACGAGTCTTCGTTGGCAGGTCAAACAGGCCCTGATTCTGTTCACGGTGAGTGCCATGCAGAAATTTTAGAAGACATATGGTTTGCTAACGCTCCACGTAGTGCTGTACATATCTCCGACTGCTGATTCGGAGACCTTTTTTAATCAGACCAAGAACGCCAAATCGCACTGAGAACGACGAGTTCGAGCCAGCAGCTGCCTGTGCAAGTCTGGCCACAAGTATTCTTAGCACCCATCAGAATCTAAAAGACAACGGTCTGAAGTACAGCTTCGCCTTAAGCCACTACCTCACCAGCTGCACAATGGTTATGCTTGGTCTAGTTTCACGGGAGCAAGGCTTCAAGAAGAGATATGGCAACCTTGTCCTAGCAGCTACACGGTCTCTGAATATGTACTGCCGCAGGAACTGGGTTTCAGGGAAGATGATGCGTTTGGTTTCGAGGCTAAGCCAGCTGGTCCAAAGAACTCTAGACATCAACACCTCTGGCAACTGTACTCGGCAACGCCCGCCCAGTATGCCACGAGATTCGACCAATGACGAACAACTTACAACTCGAATGGAAGATCCAGACCCGTGTCGGATTCCTCGAAGCACTAGAACTTCTACCACTGATACCAGTGAACTCGACTGCCTGCCGGTTGATGCTGGCGAGGGTGCACGAAAGCACCAGTGGTCGGATGGCTTCTCTTATAATAGCGAAGCGATAACCACGGGGATGGAGATACAATCTCCCAATTCAGAGAGGGGCGAGTTTTTGTCTGCATCATGGATGAATGGGCCGAGTACTGGCAATCAAATTGATTGGGTAATGCCAGACTTCGATTTTGAAGCCATTATTGATGGTGCCGACTTCTCGACATTGTCAGGAGATGCAAGGCCGAGCATTCTTCATGGGAGCAATTCAATTGCCGATCGGAGTTTCGGAGATTCCAGGCTGAGTGCTTTGGGATTGAACGGGGTCGACTTGGACATGGACGTGGACCTGTCTATTATGAATCTCTGGGATATCTCGCCGATGCTGGATCTTGACATGTTGGGGTGAAATCTATCATGAATCTTGCGTTTAACTTGCGTGAATTGAATGATGCTTGTTACTAAACATTCAAACTTTCGACTTACTGCCCAGTCAACATAAATAGGTACTCTCCTTGAATCGCCCGATAGAGCCGCCCTGGTCACACCGACACCAGCTGCAGCGGCGTGGCGGTGTAGCGGAAATCGTCAAAGCGTCTGGTGGAGGAGTTTTCGTGAATCTTTACCTTTACGTGATATCAATTACCCTATGATACCTAGTCGTTTCACGGCATTTCGCGGCGTTTCCGTATATGCGGGTTGTTGGAGTTCCGATGATGTCGTATATTCCGACCATTAATCCACCTATGGCCCTAAACACCTTATCTATGGGTACCAATAAACCAATTAGACAAAGGTAGAGTAGTCATAATTAATATCCATTGGCTAGATTGTATCCATGCGTAGTCTATTTGATGCCCTAAATACCCACCATGTTTCACTTCCCAAACCCAACATCGTGCCATTGTAAGAGTAACGTTGCAAGTCACTCTTCTACATATTCAAAACTGACGAAGTTGTCTTCGAAATCATACAAGTTCATCAGGCCCTCCATCAGAGGAAGATAGCTTGTACAACTCGAGCAATCATGGGGCCACCTCGCGGGAAAGTCGCTTTCGTTACCGGTGTAAATGGAATTACTGGAAACGCCCTTGTTGAACATTTGATTCGACAACCGGAATCAGAATGGTCATTATCTCTGCCCTGGACGTATTTCACGATCCAATTCATTGCTGATCACTTGTAACAAATAGGTCCAAGATAGTCGTCACGTCGAGGCGACGCGTATCCCAGGTCTTTTGGCAAGACCCCCGAATCAGATTCATTCCTCTCGACTTTCTGAAACCTGTCGACGAGCTGATTGAGGCCATGAAACCTCTCTGCCACGATGTAACCCACGCATTCTTCGCCTCATACGTCCACACGGCGGATTTTGCCAAGCTGGCCGAGTACAATGTGCCGCTGTTCACCAACTTTCTGACAGCCATTGATACAGTTGCTGCCGACAAGCTGCAACGCGTCTGCGTTCATACCGGGGGAAAGGTATGGAAAACTTTTCTTGGTGGACAGTGTGATCGGCATCTGACTGACCATGATTAGCACTACGGCGCCCACCTGGGTCCCACCGAGGTCCCGCTCAACGAAGAGATGCCGCGCTACGAAGATCATGGAGAGAACTTTTACTATAAGCAAGAGGACTTTATGTTTGCCCTGGCTGCCAAGCGTACTTGGACCTGGAATATTATCAGGCCTGATGGTATTATTGGTTTCACGCCGGCAGGTCTGTTCTTCTGTCTTCGCTCTGCATGGAGATTAAATCGTGGCCCAACTAACGTCTACAACAGGGAACGGCATGTCTCTGGCACTGACGATAGCTATATACATGCTCTGCTGCCGAGAGATGGGGCAAGTTCCTGTATTTCCAGGCAACAAGATTTTCTATTCTACCGCCGATGACTGCTCCTATGCGCCCAGTATTGCAGATCTGTCTGTCTGGGCTGCGACCAACGCAGATGCAGCGAACGAGGCATTCAACCATACAAATGGCGACGTTTTCTTCTGGAAGCACCTCTGGCCTAAAATTGGGAAATATTTTGGTATTGATGTCAGCTGCTATTTCCCAGTCCACTTCTAGATTCCTCCATACTGACAACCACGACCTCAGATTCCGGAACAGCTTGAGTGGGATGCAATCGGAGACAACGAAGAAATGGCCAACAATATCCTCATGTCGAAATGGTCCAAGGATAAGAAGCACGTATGGGAGCAAGTAGTGGCTAAGCATGGTGGCAGTCTTGAAGCGTTTGGCTGGGGCACGTGGGATTTCGTTGACTGGGGACTAGGAAAGGCCTGGTGTACAGTCTCATCTGTTTCCAAGGCGCGCAAATTCGGTTGGACAAGGTCTGATGATACTTGGAATACCTACGTCGAGACATTCCACGCCTTTGAGAATGCGGGCATCCTGCCGCTCGCCGACATTGAGAATGAGGTCAAGGCGTCAGAGAGGTCGACTTCCCTTGCCCAGAACCCTGCAGATGCGGCTGTGGTTAGGCGAAGCAAGATGAAAGAGATCCAGAACGCCAAAGCGGAGGGCAAGTTCAAGCAGAATGGCATTGTTCATAATAGCCTTGTTCAGAATGGCATTGCTTAGGGCGCTGTCGAGGAGAAGGACACACTGGCCAGTGGCGCATGCCGGTAAAGGACTGATAGTGTTAGTACGGATCTATTATCCTTTTTATGTCAATAAATTCATCTTTCAAAGATTTGCGTCGTGAATTTTGATCATGCATGTTCTTTCATAGCAGCAATGACATGACAACACTGGATGGATCTGGGTTCCTATCTAGTCTCTGGTAGCCCTTTCCCTTCAATTAATACCCTGATATCGGATTGCTCAAGTGGGCATCCTTACCCCAAATTCCCCATGCCGAGCAGAGACAGTATTCTTGGCAAGATAGCAGGTCGGTTAAAGCCAGCACACTGCATGTCATGAATTTCAAATGTTCATCGCCTATCCTATAACGAGATGAGGATCGATTCCTCCTATGAGCCGTATGGGTGAGTTGAGCTTTAGTGTCTCCGTCGCCCCATGGTACTCTTTAAGCCGTCGCCATGCTAAGTCGTGGGGACCCCCGGAGGCTGGAAGCACCGAACGGAGATTCCGAAGCCATTCCGCTACACGTACCTGGCTGCATAACAATGTAGTATCGGGGAGTACACGTAGAACATATACATATGACGCCTAAGCCTTGTCGTTTCCGTGCGGCAAGACTTGGTCGCCACTTTCCAATAAATCAACCAGTGGCATTTTACCTCCATCATGATCTTGGAGTATCTTATTCCCCACTCTCTGCACAGCGCCGTGCTGGTGCTGCTTGCTGGTCTTCTGCTTCGTCTGGTAGTAAACAAATATGGGCGAGGATTGAACAGAGTGCCTGGCCCGTGGGCCGCGAGCTTCACAAACCTGTGGCGACTTTTTGTTGTCCGAGGGCGCCGGGCCCAAGATGTCCACATTGGATTGCATCAAAAATACGGCCCCGTTGTTCGGCTGGGTCCTCGAGCCGTGTCCGTAGCCGACCCCGAGGCTATTAAGACTATATATAACGCCGGTTCGGGATTTCCAAAGGTATTCAACAAAGCAACACCCCTAGCCTGGCTATAGAGCTGACTACTAACAATGGACGTGTAGACGAGCTTCTACCCAGTGCAACAGGCCCTGGCCAAAGGGAATAGACTCGAAACAATGTTTAATACAGCCAATGAGAAGTACCATGCGACGCTTCGCAGGTCAGTATCCAGCGCGTATGCCATGAGTACGCTGGTGGCCTTTGAACCCTTTGTGGATTCAACCACGACCGAGTTCCTCAAGCAGCTAAAGCTTCGTTATGCAAATCGTTCAGACGACGACGGCATATGTGACTTGGGTGCCTGGCTACAGTATTATGCTTTTGATGTGATTGGAGAGTTGACCTTCTCAAAGAGGCTGGGTTTCGTGGAAAAGGGAGTTGATGTCGATAATATCATCCGAGATCTGGAATGGTTCCTGGACTATGTGTCATGGGTAAGTGGGTTTACTCCGTAACCAGGCCCGACTTTAAGTTGGCAACAAGCTGACTTGATGTTACCGCCAGATTGGTCAAATTCCTTTTCTTGACCGCATATTTTTGAAGAATCCGGCCAGGATTTGGATGGCTAAACACGGCTTACTCAACGCAAGCAACCCAGTAGCAGAATTCGCCAAAAAGCATGTTGCGGAACGGCAACGTGAGGAGGAATATGGTGGCGCGAAAGCAGGCCCGCTGAGACGAGACTTCTTGACTCGTTTCAAAGAAGCCCGGGCCAAGAATCCCGATTTCATCACCGAGCAGCTGGTCTTAGCCCTCACCGTTGCGAATATGTTTGCAGGCTCCGATACAACTGGCATAACGATGCGAGCTGTTTTTTACTTCCTTTTGAAGAATCCCCCCACGATGCAGAAGCTGCTTGATGAACTCTCTGAACAAAGCAGGGCCGGAAACTTCACGAGAGAACACGGCCTTGTCGGGTGGGAAGAAGTCAGAGAGCTTCCATACCTCAGTGCCGTTATCAATGAGGCCCTGCGCTGCCACCCCGCTGTCGGACTTACACTAGAGAGGCTCGTGCCACCTGCTGGAGTTACCATAGCAGGTCATTTTCTACCGGGCGGCACGATTGTTGGGTGCTCAGCATGGGTGCTCCATCGAGACACAGGCGTCTTTGGTTCTGATGCGGCCGACTTCCGCCCCGAAAGATGGATCGAAGCGAGTCCAGAACGAAGACGGACAATGCAGAATACCCTGTTCTCGTTCGGCGCAGGGGCTAGGACCTGCATCGGCAAGAATATCTCCTTGCTTGAGCTCTACAAGCTTATCCCAGCTATACTGAGGACATTTGAGGTTAGTACTCTTAAGGAGCAGTGTTGAATGAAGTACGGTGCGTTATGGAGACTAATTATGTGTTGTGCTTCAGATTGAGCTGGTTGATCCGGAGTCTAACTGGACTCTGCATAATGCATGGTTTGTCCGGCAGAAGGGGTTTAATGTACGGCTCAAGGAAAGAGAGAAGATTATCTAGATTGTAAAGGGCATAAGGGAGGAGTATACATAGTGGATGTTCCTCTATTCCGCGTTAATGGCAAAACTGCATGAATATGTCTGTGTGTCATCAATGGCAAGTAACATTACATGGTAAAGGAATGGGTAAGAATTGGCAAAAGCTTGCAAATATAAAAAGAAAAGAAGAAAAGAAGAAGAAAGAAAAAGTATTTATTCAAAGATGGAGAGGCCAGAATCCTGTCTCTCTAGAGCTTTGTAGGGAAAGGGTCTATTACTTGGCTGTTTTAGATAAAGCATCAAGGAGTCCAAAGTCTGCAACCATTATGATAATTTAGCAGAATAATTTAACCAGAGACATGTTTCGATTAGCTAACCTTATTGCCCTACATCAGGTACTTTTCTGTCGTCCCGCTCTCTGACTAACCTTTTTGAAATGCTCGTCATGAGGGGAAGTGCACGAGTCACAATGAGTTCATGCTGGGTTGTTTTGACGTGCCATTTTGCATCACCAACTGCATGGATAGCTGTAATTCGCCGAGCTGGCCACTGCATGGCACAGCATTTGTTGAGAAGGGTGCTGTGGAGAAACGCACCCTGGCCTGGCCCTACGACTACCCCAGAGAAACTAAACTAAACTAAAGTTTCCGTGTATTTCTCTCTACTGTATACTACCCAGTGAGTCCGGCGATCGGGCATCACAAAGCTAAGACCCTGGGGTCGACAGTGATGGTCCCTCCTTCTCTGGTGTGCTAAGCAGAGTGATTCCGAGTCGGCGACCGAGATCGGCGCAGGAGTGGAAGAAATTACGCCGAGAGGTAAGGTCACTA
This sequence comes from Fusarium buxicola, assembly GCA_014899095.1. Classification (NCBI taxonomy): domain Eukaryota; kingdom Fungi; phylum Ascomycota; class Sordariomycetes; order Hypocreales; family Nectriaceae; genus Fusarium; species Fusarium buxicola. Next base: position 40,155 of record JAAVUK010000095.1, on the reverse strand, counting down.
ATGATGCCACGAGCAATTGGGTTTGGTCATGCTACTGACCGTCACCAGTTATTAACAAGATGCGAGTGTTTTCTAGAGGTGGCATGATGCAATTCATCGGACCGAAACATCCGTATGGGGGAGTCAGGGGGACGATCCGCCCGCGAACCGAGCGTACCTTGACTTCTTATATCCGCCATCTTGGGCCTTCTCACCAATAGGCTTTCAGTGTTTGGTCCCCAGCCTGGCATGAACCATAAACCCCGCAAACGGAGACTCCGCCTTTTGTTGTACTACGTAATAATGATCATCCATTCTACAGTATCCTTCTGGCAGGAGCAGCTCGCTTGAGAGTCGAGCATCACGCGAGGCGACCAGGTTCCGGCTCTATTCTCGGCCATAAGATTGCATACGCTTTCTCATTGCCACTTGCTCTGGAGGCTTTCAAGTGAGGAGGACGCTCTGAATTCTCTATTCTGTACCTGGCAACTCAGGAATCCAGCGGTAGCCTCGGCACGACGTTGAGACCGTTGGGAAACCTACCTCTTTTAGGTGGGCCCGGTGTAAACGGAATCATGCCTCCAGACCAAAGTATACCTTTCTGCGGCGGAGACTCCGCCCTGGGGTAGCACGGCGATCTCCCCAGTAGCTGCATTCTGACGATCTGCCTTGGCAAAGAGTTGAGGTCAGGTATAAGAGCAGGCGGCACGCGTACATGACGGCCTTTGCGGACACAGCAGGGCAGCTCTTCCTCGCTATCGCCCAAGTCCTAAACATGTACCTCAAGAAGCTGCTCACTTCGGCTGCGGCCCTGACCGGCTCCGTCTTTGCTCAGAGCAAGGGAGGTGTAGGGGATCTCGATAAGCCCGGTAATGACCTACGCGAGAAGGACCTTTCCAAATGCCCGGGATACAAGGCTACGAAGCATTGGGAGACTCAGTCTGGCTTCTATGCGGACCTGGCTCTCGCAGGGCCGGCTTGCAACGTCTTCGGGACCGACCTCCCAGACTTGAAGCTGGAAGTCGAGTATCAGACCAGTGATCGACTGCATGTCAAGATCCTGGATACCAACCACACCGTCTACCAAGTTCCAGACAGTGTCTTCCCGCGCCCCGGTTTCGGCCAATGGTGTTCTCCCAAGAACTCCAAGCTCAAGTTCGACTTCAAAGCCGACCCCTTCTCGTTCACGGTATCCCGGACCGATACCGGCGAAGTGCTCTTCGATACCAACGGCAACAAGCTCGTGTTTGAGAGTCAATATGTCTACATCAAGACGCACCTCCCGCAGCGCCCGCACCTGTACGGGCTGGGAGAGCACAGTGATCCCTTCATGCTGAACACGACCAACTACACCAGGACCATCTACACCCGTGATGCTTACGGGACGCCTCAAGGTCAGAATCTTTACGGTGCTCACCCAATCTACTTTGACCATAGGGAGAAGGGCACTCACGGAGTCTTCCTGCTCAATTCCAATGGCATGGATATCTTCATCGACAAGAAAGCCGGCCAGCAATACCTCGAATACAACATCATCGGTGGTGTTCTCGACTTCTACTTTATTGCCGGCCCCTCCCCACGTGAAGTGGCCATGCAGTACGCCGAAATCACCGAGCTCCCTCTTATGACACCTTATTGGGGACTCGGTTTCCACCAGTGCAGATATGGCTACCAAGACGTCTACGAGGTTGCTGCTGTGACGGCCAATTACTCGTCGAACAACATTCCTTTGGAAACAATCTGGACGGATATCGATTACATGGACCGTCGGCGCATCTTTACGATCGACCCAGAAAGATTTCCGGCGGATCTGTACAAGGATCTTGTCGACACCATTCATGCGCGGGATCAGCACTACATCGTCATGGTTGATCCCGCCGTGTACTACAAGAAGTCAAACCCGGCTCTTGACGCAGGTCTCAAGTACGATGCCTTCATCAAGGAACCAAATGGCACTATATACAAAGGTGTCGTTTGGGCTGGTCCAAGCTATTTCCCTGATTGGTTCCACCCTGAGTCTCAACACTATTGGAATGAGCAGTTCTTGAACTTCTTCGACGGAAAACATGGCCCAGATATCGACGCGTTATGGATCGACATGAACGAGCCCGCAAACTTCTTCAATCGCCCATATCCAGGCAACAACACAACCCCAGAGCGGTTCGCTGAAGTGGATGGCGATCCTCCAAAGCCGCCACCCGTCAGAGATGGCCCTGATGCTCCCATCCCTGGCTTCCCAGACAGCCTGCAACCAAACTTTGCTTCCACCACCAAGCGCGAAACTACTGTTGTCAAGCGCTCTGACCCTCGGTCTCGCTCCAAACGCAACCGCGGTGCTGGTCGCTGGAGTTCGGCCAAGCGTCACTGGGGCCAAGGCGGTTGGGGACATGCGGGTGCTCAGTGGCAGCACGGCAGAAAGACAGGCTCTGGCTGCGGACCCGACGAGTGCAAGGGTCTTCCATACCGAGAGTTGATCAGGCCACCGTATATGATCCAGAACGGCGCAGGACCCACGCTTGCCGACAGCACGATAGACACAGATCTGGTGGAGAGTGGAGGATACGTTCAATATGACACCCACAACTTGTACGGTGCCATGATGTCTACGCGCTCCCACAATGCCATGCGAGCCAGACGTCCCGATGACCGTGCTCTTGTTATTACGAGGAGCACTTTCGCAGGCTCCGGCAAGGATGTTTCCCATTGGCTTGGAGGTAAGACACCTTTTTGGCCCTGCATTCGATTGATATTTGCAACAGTAACAACCTGCTAACTACTGTTTAGACAATATCTCCGGGTGGCTTTGGTACCGTTTATCCATCAGCCAGATCCTGCAGTTCGCATCTCTGTACCAGGTCCCCGTCGTGGGTCCAGATGTCTGCGGCTTCGGTGGTAACGTAACTGAGACGCTCTGTGCTAGGTAAGAACTGGGTCATCCCCTACATAGGCCATGATCGGCCCGTAGCGGCCGGTAGTAGCTAACATGGACCAACAGGTGGGCAACCCTTGGTTCCTTCTATACTTTCTTCCGCAATCACGCCGAGATCTCCTCCATACCGCAAGAATTCTACCGCTGGCCAAAGGTAGCTCAGGCGGCCCGCAACGGAATCTCCATGAGATTTCAGCTCCGTAAGTTGTGCATGCAATCTTGTACACAGGCATGAAACCTTGCTGACAACATCACAGTTGACTACATCTACACCGCTATTTACAAGCAGAACCAGACGGGCACTCCGTCGCTGAACCCTCTTTTCTTCAATTACCCGAACGATCCCAACACCTACTCCATTGACCTGCAGTTCTTCTACGGTGATGGCATTCTTGTCAGTCCCGTCACCAAGGAGAACAGCACTAGCCTCAACTACTACCTTCCCAACGACATTTTCTATGAATGGGGCACCGGCAAGCCGGTCCGTGGACACGGCGAATACGTCTCCGCCGATGTCGACCTTACCGACATCACGGTTCACTACAAGGGCGGCATCATCTACCCCCAACGCATCGAAAGCGCCAATACCACCACCGCACTGCGCAAGAAGGGCTTCAACATTGTTATTGCGCCTGGCTTGGATGGCTGCGCAGAGGGCTCGCTGTACCTCGACGATGGCAGATCGCTTGTGCAGGACGCTGTGTCGGAGATCGACTTCAAGTACGAGGGAGGGAAGCTGAGCATGACTGGCTCATTCGAGTACGAGGCTGGCGTTAAGATTGAGGTTATTACTATTCTCGGCGTCGAGTCCGAGCCGAAGGGTGTTGATGATGCGGAATACGATTCGAAGAACAAGAAACTGGTACTCCATGTTGATGTACCTTTAACGAGCAAGTACGAGACAACGATTGGATGATTTGGTCAAGGATTAAGTAGAGGTCGCCTTCTTGACCTAGGAGCAGAAATTTTCCCCTTTAAAATGAGGATAAGGCATGGCTGGCAATTGGTTAGTCGGCCTGGAAGATAAGGAGGGCGCTACAGAGAATAATGACGGATCCAAAGTATATTCCTCTTATGAAGAAAAGCGTGACGAATCTTGCTCTTCCCCTTGTTAGCAAGAGATTCAAAACTCCTATACAAGCGAAACCCTTGTATCGTCACGATCCATGAGAAAGTGGAGGCTATACTCGTGAACCTTGTGCCACGTCGGAGATTGGGTTTCATGGTGATCCGGACAGGGGCATTACATGTTAAGGTTTAGCCACTTATCATGCGATAGTGACAAAACTGGTCTCTCCGATAATATCTGAGTCCTATTATCGGCCGGTATCCCTGGCCACGGTTGTGCTGCAATAATAAATAACGCCCTCAGGACTTGTTGTAGAGGTGAGAGACCTTACTCTTCGGGCCTACTGGATAGACATGCATGGATACAGGCGAACAAAGCCTTCGTCAGCCACGGGCCATTCCAAACCAGTGGCCCTCGTGTCATATGACACGTACTGAAACCCATCATCTGGCACAGTGTTTGGTTTATCAACCCGCGGTGTGATTCGCTGCGTCGATTTCCTAAAACATAATATGCATCTCACATAACTCTCAGCTTGTTCCAGCTATTCACCAAGACCTGTCAAAATTCGACAACTCAATCGATCCTACGACGCCATGTCACTGATATAACGACAAGAACCAAACAGATATGACGGTGTAGTGGGATCAAAAGTTCACAAGGTGTTGATAAGGGAAATGAAAAGGAGTGCTTAGATAGTCAATAGAAATTCGTAGTTATTCTACTCTCTTGGATATCCTAGCGACTCGCGAAACTGATGATCTTGGTAAACTGAAATCCACTGACCCCATCATGAATCACTGGTTCCGTTTGGTCGTTGTGCGGTATAACTTGAAACTATCTGGGAGGCCTTGCTTGGTAGATTATGAAACCTGTTATTCTTACCCAACGCTTAGATTGCCGTTTCGCATGTGCCAGACGAGTTAGATTCAAAATCCATATACGAGGGGAGTCCCAGAAACAGCACATATTACAAGCTCGGAGACTCCTAGAGTCGTCCCGAATTACCCGATCCGGCCTACTTGAACTTCCGCAATTGTCCGCCTTTCTGCATCTGTCCTACGATTTAACCGCAAGCGAAAGACCTGTAGTATTGATACAAGGCCATCGGAAGAATGGGGACTTTAGGAGGATTGGGACTTTAGGATCCTCCTATTGGGTCGCATATCAACGTATAGAATTCTATCATAGCCTTCTACGAGGTAATCCTTCTGAAGAAATGTGCCAAGAGGGTGTTGCGATGGCATAGTCCTTTTAATTTCCGTCTAATAAAGACCCTGTTATTGACATCAACAGGGCATACCTTCCTCATCCAGGTCAATTGGGGTCTCTTAATCCCTGCCGTAAGCTTGTTGTGCGAGCTCGGAGTGTGCGTTCCGTGCGGCCTGATTGAGCAACGACATACAACTCGCGGACTCAGCTTTTCCTGCGGGACGGCTTATTACACCAATTAAGACTCATGAAACCCAAAGTACCGACGACGTAGATTGGATGATAGAATATTTCAGGACCGGTCATGTCGGGATGATGAAACCTTTAAGAAGGGACATTAGGGGCTTCCCGTTCGAAGATCAGAGCACCTGGAGAGATAAAACCTGGTCACCTCGCCTCTATAGCTTGCAATCACTATCATACCTGAGTTCTCCACGATGATTCTGTCAACTCAATCCCTTCTCGCCCTTTCTCTCCAGGCCATTACTGGCAGCTGGGCAGCCCCGCAAGGGTCGGGGGTCCTTGAACGTCAAGCTCAATACACGGCGAACCCCAACATTGGCCCCGGCGGTGGCACCTTCAAAGACTCAGCACATTTCCGTGTCTACGGCAACAAAGGCGCCGAGGCCGACCAAGCCCTTGGCAAGCTCGAGGCGGCCTACGAGTGCTTCGTGGGCACTCTAGGATTCCGCTCCTCCGGCCTCTCGTACAATGACGGCTCCAACTCGGGCCGGCGAACCAAGACCAATATCTATTCGGTCGCGAACCTGCCCGGAGCCGCCGGCGTGATGCACTCTGACGCCGAAACCGGCATGGGCTGGCTCGAGGTCCAGAACTCGTTCCTGACTGCTTCAGGCGTGACGGTTCATGAGTATGGCCACGCCTTGCACTATCATCAGAAGACGTGGGTTGACCAGGGCCGCACTGGCGCTTGGTGGGAGACATTTGCCAACTGGGTCGCTGATACCTATCGCACCTCGAACCTCTGCGCTGCTGCGCGCCGGGCTCACAACCAGCCAACTGAGGGCACCGAGATCGAGCTCCAGAAGTTGATCGGCGACTCATTCCAGCCAATCGTTGACGGCTCTGCTGATACCGGCAACTACTATCAGGCCTGGCCGTTCCTCGCCTACCTAACCAACAACCCTGATAAATATGCCAACCTCGGCACTGATACTCTCCACCAAATGATGGTCCAATATCAGGCTAACAGCAACGAGACCCCCCTACACACCTTGCAGCGTGTTTCTGGCGGTACCTCGGTCGCCAAGATCGTCGGCAGCTATTGGGCCCGTATGGCCTACGTCGATATTGGCCACCCGTCCGCCCAACAGGTCTTCTTCGACCAGCGTAGCTCCATCAACTACGCCAACGTCGACTCGTCCGGAAGCGGCCGCTACAAGGTTAAATCAAACCGTAGGCCGCAGTATATGGGTGCCAACATCATTCCCCTACGCACCTCGGGCGGCAGTGTAAAGGTCGAGATCACGGCCAATGGAGCTTACACGGCTACTCTTGCTCTCTACCGCAGCGGCTCTACACGCTACGTCGCGGTTTCTGGCTCCGCTTCCGTCAATGTGGCTTCTGGCGAGGAGGTCAGCCTGGTTGTTGCCAACACCCCTGGCCTCATCCTTTACGATCCCTTTAATCTGTCTAATGAGGCCAAGCGGGGTCTTGATTACTCCTTCAGTCTCTCCGGAGCTACTGTCGCTTAGTCCGTTGACTTTGGCTACACTGGGAAGCTTATTGATTTCCTGTATATATTTAGTCGAGTACCAGAATAAATACCTGTGTATTGGCCTCTCTTCAATGCTCATTTTCTTGTTGCAATGATGTACAACGCTCCCAAGTGTCTTATCCGGGTTTGATTGATCATTATGCGCTCGGTACTAACAATAAATCTGATAATAGTACCGTACGTCCTCATAACTGCGAAACTATTCACGGCCCTGCGAGCGTAGTTAGATGACATTAAAGACGCCTGGTAACTCATCCAATAAGTTAACGGATCTGCTTGAAGGCGAGGTGGACTCTGTCGATCTCGCTTCTCCCCTCGTCCCAGAGCATCTTTCCCGGTAGGAGGGACGATGCGGGCTCTCCGCAGCACTGCCATACCAGAAGAGTGTTGCTATCGTGACTATTATAGTTCAGTACATCTGGTATACTCAGCCTGGCGTGCAGTATAGGACTTCTTTGGTGGATCCAGGGCTTTAAGTTCCAAGTGTAACTTGTTGGACTCCAAGGAGGCAGCCTCAACGTCGCAAGATTAGGCTCCTTACACAAGACAAGAGAATTTGTTTTGCAGGAACATATCTTTAGTGCGTGCGCTCAACAGCCTCGTCTCTTGTATAAAAAGCTTTTCCAAGTACAACAGTGCGGGGCTGAGGTAAAACACTACCCATCAATTCGTATAACTCCTCAGTCCTGCAGCTCAGCAGTTGCTCCTGAAGCACTCCGCCGTGACTATGCAGCATACAGACTACGAGACGCGCTTGTCGACCAACGCGGAATGGTACGATACCACGCATCTGAAGGTGGTTTATCACAAGGGCGGTGCCAGCACTCATGCTTTCCGATTCGCCACCAAGAAGGACGATCCAGTCAAGAACGATTACAAAGATTGGTTCCGTGGCCCGCTGGTTGGCTACGATGGCTTTCCTACCTTCGAACTGCCCGAGAAGCTCATGAAAGCCGGCTTCGGGGATGCCTCGCTTGCCATAAAAGATGAGGCCTACCCAAATAACTTGAACAATGCGCAGCATGCCAACGGCCTCCCTGACCCCCAAAGCCCAGGTGGCGACTCTGACGTGGACATGGTCCCTGGGTTCGATAGCAGCAAGGACTAGTCAGCAGTCGCTATCTCTAGAAGCATACGCTTCTTAATATATTGTCGAGTGTCTTTCAAGTTGACTAGAGACGTCAAGTGTTCTAGGAAGTAGTCTGGAAGCTTAGATACATCTTGTCCCGTCTTCCGTTCCTTAGACTGGGCCATCGCCAATACATCGACAGTGATGAATGGCCTGCTCAGAGAACTCGAATACGCCAGAGGAGCAAGCTAGCTAATGTAAATGTCGCATAAGAAAACTCCTTACGGCGGTTGAGGGTAATATGGCTATAGTGTATACCTAAATCCTTGCCTACCCTCACAGAGGCTTTCCCCCCTGTCTGCTCGCTGATTCCGAGATCCAAGTATCAGCATAGTCACAATAGCCGTCACTACAGCCGCGACATTAATTGCCATAACGGCAATAATGCCGGGAAGGTAGTTAGGTGCGTCCTGTTGGCCTGCTGTAATGTCAAACTTGATGCTGTAACAGGGTATGAATCAGGGGTCTTACGAAATACCATGCTCGAGTAGATCCCACCAACGCCACTCATGCTGATGAGAATCGCAGTTGAGACGGCCCGTCGAGAGTCGCCGATGATGTTGTTCGCCTGCCAAGCCAGTGTCGTCACTACCAGGCCGTTTGCACCGGCAACTCCGAGAAAGGTACCGATATATCTGGGAGTAGGGCTGTCGAGAAATCCAGTCATGCAAAGCCCGACAATTCCAATCAAGCCTTGGAAAACCACAAATGGCCCTCGCAGCCTGACCTTGTCGGCAAGCCACGAAATGGACATGGCCTCGACGACTGAGAAGATTGACGGGGGTGCACTAAGGACGAAAGACAGCTGAAGTGAGTAACCAAGTCCACCTCGGAGGATGAGTGGTAGGAAGAAGAGAAAGGCATAGACTCCGACAGCGCCGGCCATGTACATTAAAGAAAACGCCCATGGCTTCCAGTCGGCGGCTGTCTTGAGAACCACCTTCATGGTGACTTTTTCGCGCTCTTCGGGTCCACGCTCGGCTTCGAGTCTGGCCTTGACAAATGATCTTTCTTCAGCCGTGAGGAACTCGTTGGCCTTTGAGTCGGGGAAGTCAACGATGACGAACCACGAACCGATTCCGGCAACGACTGTGATGGCACCCTCGACGATGAAAATCCATCTCCATCTTTGCACGAATCAGTTACTGGGAAGGTAATAAACACCTGAGCTAGCACCCACCCTTTATAGGAATGATGTTTCGAGATTTGAATGAGACCGTAGGCAAAGATATTTGCAAAGGCAGACAACGCAGAGGCCGTCAAGAAGAAGGCTGCCATCCGCTTCTGCACCTCGTACCTTTTGTACCAGGACGACACCAAGTAGACGCAGCCTGCTGTGGCATTAACAAACGTGTTGCATTTCCTGTCTTGAATAAAACTGACCAGGGAAAAATCCCGCTTCCAAGACACCAAGGAACGATCTCAGTACAGCAAAGCCCTTCCAGTCGTTGAGGAATCCAATACCGAGAGAGACCATTCCCCAAGCAAATGCAAGGAAGGCGAGCCAATTCGCTGCGCCGAGTCTGTGGATGAAGGCGTTGCTGGGAATCTCAAAAAGAATGTAACCAATGAAGAAAACCATCAAGGTGATGGAAGCGCGACTGCCCTGGTCAAGCCCAAGATCTTGGTCCATGCCAGAAATGCGAGCAACAGCAACGTTGGATCGGTCCACGAGCGCGATGGTGTAGAGACAACCCAGGATGGGCAATAGTCGCCAGTCAACCTTGCGAAGGACCCTTTTCTCGAATTCTGCGTTGTGCATGTCGTGTTGATGAGGTCCTGCCTCGACTTGCTCAATCTCATCCTTGGACATGTTGGTATTGTCGTCGTGAGTTGTGCTTTGTTTGTCGTCCATCTTGATTGAGACTGTTCTGGAAGGGCCTATGAATGCTAGGTTAGGATTCGATGCAACGAGGATCGTGGGGCAGATTTAAATATCTGGCGAGTGGAAGAAGCGAGCCTGCATTCGACGTCGAGGACCCATGTGTAATCGTAATTGTACCCACTCTTGAAAGACTGGCCATAGAGACTGGTCACCATTCGCCAACCGCAGCCGATGGACAGCGAGCCTCCGGCTTTGGACTGTCATTGCGCCACTTCTAGAAAGCCACCACTTGAACTGCTGGACCAAGTGCGTTCTCTTAACTGCACAAACCTAGACTGGCTTTCAGCGTAATATCGTGTATCGACCATCACAGAGGCGCCCTTGACCTGACGTCCCGTCCTCCAGCTCCAGCTGCTCCTCCTCGAGGCCGACACCCCCAGGTAGTCCCCCTCCTCCGTAAACACGTAAACACGGCAATAAAGACCCGAGTTATGCGGGGTAATCGGCCTTGACTCCGGATCCGCTTTGCGGGGCCCCGGATCTGTCTCGCGAACGAGAGAACTGGTGTGACTTGATCACTTCTCACGTTTCATTTCATTTCTCACTTCCAGGGACCCAAGCGGGCGATATACCGATAGTTCGGACCGGTTGAGTCTTAGCGAAGCTCAGCTAATCTCAACACTGAGGCGTCCTCGCTGCCACAGACGAGTAATTCGTCCTCTGCCACCCATATTCGCACCACTTTGGCCCATACACGGGGAAAAGGCCTTCATTTTCCTTCACCTCTATCTGCACATCTCGAACCCAAGGGCCTTTACCGGGTGTGTTCATGAAATAGTGCAGATGAGTAGTTTCGTGCAGAAAGACTTGGGCGCGGTTTTGCCTCTCCTCCAAGTTATCTGCACCAGGTTTGGGTAGGCCCTTTGCGTGCTAGGTGGCTTCGGAGAGGGACTTCATGTTGAAGAACTCGTTGCAAAATGTAATCTTGCTATAAGTTCCCCCGTTCGTAGAATATGCCTCCATCTTGTCATCCCCTTGATCGATTGGAGGTCCACGAGGTTTGCCTTTCTTGGGGGACAATGGCTGAGATTATCATCCGGTTTCTTGTCGCCACATGCGTTGTCAGGGTCGCCAGACCCATCGCCACCGCTGTAAGTAACCTACAGATTTCTCTTTTGTTAGCCCAAATACGTCGCAAGATGATGCTTCTGGACTCACTTCTATCCAAAGTCGGGTTCCAATCAGCCACGGTGGTTGCCAGCCCCACCAGTAATCCCACATCTGCGCAGCAGCAGCGTAGATTTCTAGCATCATGTCAGTCGGTTCTGCAATGATCTATGAGGCTAAAACATATAGGAATGCCAACTCACGCTAGATTTGTGATCTGGTTTTCTGAGAAATCTTGGTGCGAGGTCCCCAAAAGTCATCCGCCGCTGTCTCCGACTAAGCGATACTCTTTTTGATATCGTCATCTTGGACTGGTTTCAAACGGTCATGCTGACCTTCTTTGATGATGTCAACCTCGTTTCGTCCGCAACCCCTCCAGCCGAAAAGGCGGGTTCCGCGAATATTCTTTAGATCGAGGCGGCTACCATCCTCGTTCTCCAAAGGGAGGTAAGGTGGGAAAGCATCGTTGGAGTGTCAGGAGCATAATCCTACACAGTCTTCCCTTGCTTGGCGCGCCTAGACTCTAGAGTCGCGCCGGAGGCAAAAGAGGCGAGATACAGGAATAGGGTTAACCCAATAACGGAAGAGAAATGGCCAACCATGGTGAAGATGAGAGTTAAACTGGGTAAATATATGTATTTAAGGATGTAAAGAGGTGCCTTATGAAGTCTTGGGTCTGCAGAGGTAGCGAGGAGAGTCTTATAGATCTCCTGAAGTCCTCCTAGCTCTGATCGGCTCGCTGATAGGTTGGATCAACTTGGAGGCCGATGAAGATAATTGCCTTGCTTTCTCAATACGAGCTCAACAATCAAGGCCACTGTAGATGGGCTGAAACGTCCTATGATTATGCATCTACGAGGAATCAGTTCCGGATCCTTCGATACCACAAACTGACCCGATGGATCCTTTCTGACATCACTAAGCAGTGTGACAACACCCTTCACAACAGCCCTTGAATCGACATTTCCTGCGGCTAACACCTATTCCATGGTCTTCCTTGCAAACCCAACAATCTCGAAGATGCAGCGATGTTCACCACCTCAAGAACCTCGTCTCCAGCCAGACTCGAATGTATTTCTGGACCAGAGCTGGGCTTGCGGATCCTTTTATTGCCAGCGTCTTGGAATGTGCTCTGGTGCGAGCGGGATCCAGGATTAGTTCCCCGCATGACCTGCGCTCACAGAGTACCCTTCAGTCTTATTGAACTGTTGCTGGTTGTTGTCCCTATTAATGAAAATCCCTGATGGTAGGTGGGGATGCTTCACGGAGTATCAATCGGTACTGCGGCCTGCTTCTCGAAGCGAAACAAGTCTGTATTAAACTTCCGACATTTGCATATGGATGGCTTGATCACAGTTTGATATTCATAACGGGTCAAAGGCGGTTTTCCATCCAGTTTCGATTAGCGTACCAGAAATTCTAAGGAAGATGTGGGATAACACTCATGGTTACTGTTCCTTTCCCAAGCTCCTGTTCCAGATAGTCTCTGTTGACGAAACCAACTCCATGCTCACCAGCTGCTGTCCCTTTCATCTCAATCGCCTTGTCCACCATTCAATGGACTGATGCTCTGTCGAGCAGCAGATTCTGCGGTCAAATCGAGGTAAATCTGCATCCATGAGACAGGGTCAAAAAAGTGGCACTGGGCGGACATGCCCGATCTGGCGTTCAGCGAAGAGAAACTTCTTTTCTCGATCCATAGGTTAGATCCAGCAGGACAAGACTAAAACGCCTTTCCCGTAGGCGAGGTCCGCCGCCAAGGCTAGGCGCACCGTGGGTTCACCGTTTCTTAACAGTCCCGCAGAGATGAATCTGGATTACGCCGCTTGTTTTAAAACTCTGAAAACGGACACTATCCCGGGAACTAGTGTTTTGATTAGACATGTGGCCAATCAGCGCCGGCCTTCAACTGCCCCTGTTGGGGATCTGATATCCGCACGTAATTCTTATCCACTCCGATTGCACCTCATCTGGTTAGCAAACACGAAGGCACGAAACTTAAACGGAGATTGGCATCAGCTGAAACATCTTCGGCCGGGTCAAGGAGAGAGTCTTGGCTGACAATATCCATCTATAAAGATGTGTTGGCACAGCTTGATACTGCAGCATTCAGTCATTCTCTGTTCTCCAGCATTCGTTCGTTCATTGGCATTGATTGTCGTTCTGCATTCCGTCGTTACTCATTTACCAGTCTTTCGTTACTTTAATTATCCATTCGTTTCAATCCAGACACGGGATGTCTTCCACCATTCTTTTCACCGTCGGCCTGCTTGCCGGAGCAGCCCAAGCCTACACCCAGGTCAACATCGCCACCCCCTTCATGCTCAAGAACATCGACCCCATTGTCTTCCCCGGACAGCACGACAAGTCTCATCTGCACTCATTCTTCGGCTCCGACGCCGTCACTGTAAACACAAAGACCAGCGCCGAGCTTCAGAAGGGCTGCACCAATGCCGAGAACCCGAATGATCTGTCCGTCTACTGGATCCCCACGCCGCTGTACACCACCGATGGGCAGAACTACCAGCCCATGCCCCTCGCGCGCTTCAGTGCCTACTACAACCTCGGCGAGACCCCGGCCGAGGTCCCCATCCCGCAGAACCTGAAGATGGTTGCCGGCGACGCCAAGGCCAAGACTCAGGCCGAGATGCCCGCCGACGCAAAGTCGGAGTGGTTCTGCGACAACGGCGGCGGTGGTGCTCTCGATGCCAACGGCTTCCCCAGTGAGCCCTGCGGCACGCACTTGCACCAGCTCCTCTACTTCCCCCAGTGCGTCAACACGGAGACGCTCGAGACTGCGTACAAGAGCCGCTCCAACCCGACGCCCAACAGGTGCCCCCAGGGTATGAAGTCTATGCCTCAGCTCCGGTTCAGCATTCGCTATGACATGCGTCGGGTGCTGCCCAACTGGAGTGGCCCTGCGCCCTTCAAGCTCGCCTGCGGCCCCGCGTGGTGCTCCCACGGCGACTTCATCAACGGCTGGACCGAGGAGTCTGCGCGGAACATGGTCGCTGCTACGGCTGAGAAGATGCATTTTGCCCCAGTCAACGGTGCTCTTGGAAACTCCAATGCTGGCCCTACCTGCCAGGCCAAGGACGCTGAGCCCTCGCGTGGCACCAGTGACTATGCTAAGAGTGTTGCCGCCATGAGCAAGCGCGAGGTTGCTTCATGGGGATGGCAGTCCAAGGCACGCCTTGCACACTCTGCGTAAGATGGGCTCTTCGCAGCGTGCACAGGCAGGATTTGCTAGTCATTGTATATAGACGATATTATTATTCCTTGTCTATAGTAAAATGCTTTTGCGCCCTGACATCGAAACACCCCATACTAGATCTATTGATATGTGACGATGCTGAGTGGTGTTTGTGGAAAATACTGGTTCCATTCTTGTCGGACAAGAGTCTTACACAGCGCTTATTTGCCGTGACAGCACTGGCAAGCAAAACCACCACCCACAGGTACTTGAGCGCCGCCATGGCGTCTTCTGAGTTTTATTGAACGTGGACAAAGATGGGAACGAGGGTCAAGCGTTTCGAGTGGCACCCCAAGCTGTCTTGTAGGTATATCAGGTGAGACGGCTTTGTCTCATGTCCAATGGCTCAGTGACCACTCTGGTCAGAAATAGACACCTCAAGGGATGGAATCTTTGTTTGATATTTATTACCGTACTATCTCGGTGCTGTCAACATGCGGCACGGTTTCTAGGCGCCAAGACGTGACTGGGAGAAAGACGCGTGCCGTAACCCAGGCACCACCATCAACGTAGGATCGGACAAACTGCGCCGTTCAAAGTAGGGGCCCAAGGACGAGCCCAGCTGAACATAATTAAATGGGCCTCCGATTATCTGTAGGGGCTACGGTGTATAAATAGACCAGTTGGCCAAGAACCTAGGGGGTAACCCTGTCCAGCTACTCTGCCCCAGGCCGGGATTTGGCGGCTTTTGACAAACTCGAGCCGGAGACTGGTTTCCGTTTGCCTAAGGCTCTCCTTGGCCTTAGACCCTATGGCACCCTGTCAATAGCAGATCCGGCGCTGTCTGTTTACTCTTCCTATACTTGGTAACCCTTCAGGATGTAAGTGCGTCGAGTGCAGAGGCGTCGGCCAGCGCCTTTGATTTCGCTTCGTCAGAAGCAGATTTCCCAAGCAACCAACCAAATCCTGTTAGCGTATCCATGTGGAACTTGTGGGCTATTTTCAGATCAGGCGTAACCTGATCAAAGCCATGGGGGACACCCTGATACACGTCAAGCTTCGTCTTCGCGCCATTCTCCCGCAGCACCTTTTCGTATATCAATCCATCGTCTCTACATGGGTCCTGGCCTGTAATCTGGAAGTATGTAGGGGGGTGGGCTTTGTGCGTGCTCGCCGCATGGTTGAAAGGCGAGAACAAGGGGGACTTGAGATCAGGCTCGTACATTTCCAAGGCGAAGTCCATAGCCGCCTTGTCAATGATATGAGCGTGGGCGTTCTGCTCTCGAGAAAGCCACAGGTGCTGGTACTTGGCCGGTACCAATTCCTTCTCTGCAAGGTACGAGACGGACTGCCATAGACCCGTGATGGGAGGCGATGACTTCTCGGACACCCATCGACATGTCGTGACGGAGGTCAAATTGCCTCCAGCCGAGATGCCGCCAAGAACAAAGCCGACAGTGGGGTCCGCGCCAACGGCTAAAGTTCCAGAGTCAGTATGTATCTTTCACACAGCCTCAGATTCTTTCAAGAGCTTTGCCCCAAATGGTGGTAAAGCTGGCAGAGTACCCAAGGGAGAAAACACATGTTTTGCAGTACTCACACTGGGCATTACTGGCCTCGGCGAGCCAGTTGACAGAGTCCCAGACGTCTTGAACTGGGACGGGAAACTTATCCTCAGGAGACACCCGATGATCCAGGCTAACAACAGTGACATTGTATAGTTGAGATAGAGATCGAGCATAAAAGTTTACGTCGTAAGCATGACCACAGACAAAGCCGCCGCCATGAACGATAACCACGAGAGGGTTTCCTGACGATGTGCTGGTCGGTCTGAATACTCGGGCGGTGTTTTTGAAGCCATCGCGCGCTGGAATTTCGATTACATATTCAATATCTGGGGTAGGTGAGGGGACCGAATGAGGAACGGTTTTCGAAAATGCGGCAATTTCGGAGAAGGCCATGAATGGGAAAGGGTTTTCCTCCTTATTAGCAGTTGCCACAAACTTGAAGGCTATGTATTAGATAAAGACTTCTTGTGTAAGGGTTGCTGCAAGACAGGCGAGGTCATACCTCAGCAAACTCGGGGCTGGCAATATGTCAGTTAGCACTACCACGAGTACGGACACTCTTTGTGTCAGCTACATACTGCATCTTCTCAGTGGCAAGCACTGCCTCAGGAGTATCATAGGCCGCCATAATGTAGTCTTGTAACAGCCTTGTCTTGATTTCGTTGGGATAAGTAGAGCGGTAAAGATAATGTTCTTCTACAAGTGTAGAGACTAAGGACGACCCTCCTACAAAGAAAAGGAACCGTAACCTTCTATTTATACATGACGATTTCGTACCCCTCTCAAGAAGACTGACGAAAGGCGGGGCTCAAAAGGCCGGGTAATATGTAATATACCGGACGTTCGGGGCTGTCGGACTCCGGACGCGGGATGTTCCATGTTGCGTACATGCTTGAATGGAAGAACCTTGATAAACGGGGCGGTAGTAACGACGAGTCATTTCGATGGACCCAGTACTCTTCAGCACGTTTGGTTGTCGGTGAGAATGTTGCATACGCTTTGTTGAAAGAACCCGCTAATAAAACTGCTGCGGCTCCGAAACCCACCTACTAACTAAGTAAGATGCGAGACCACATCGCTCACGGGAGGGAGCCTGAGAAGGAGGTGAAGCGGGCTCCGTCAACTAGGACGCGGTGGACTTCAGCCTCTTCTGGTCCCCTCATGGGCGATTCAACATCCCCTTGAGTTCTATCGGTATTTCAGGGCGAGAGGAAGGCGGTCGGGATGCTCTTGTTTCAAAAAGACGTTGACGCTGATGACGTACTTCACCGCGATACCGGAGCTGCTAGCGTACTATTGCGGCGTGCTGTATCGCGAGGATCGTCACTTTACGCGGGCACCAAAGACCCGAAGCTGCCCGGGGACATGATCCAGTCTCCGTGCCGTATACTAGATGCTGGTCTTCCTGACTAAGACCAGCAACAAGTTGAGTTCTTCCCGTGGCTTACAACTTGCAGGGTCAAAGTGAGAGCCCTCACATAGTATCTCTGAGCCAATGAATCACGTGGCTGGCACCCCAGCAGGAATATCTGGACCAATAACTGCACAAGGGTTGGTTGGACAGACTCGTCATCAAGAAGCCACCCTATGCGGGAGGCCGACCACTGTGTCGGCCTGACGGGGCATCCTTTGGCTGTGTCTCCTGTTGGATTCAGGCCTCCTTGCCGTTACAGTAAAAAGTCATCCCAAACCTTGTTCAGAGAGCTTCTCTATACCTTTCTTAACGAAAGCACCGTTCCTGTTGTCCGCCAACTATCATCTCAAGTCTCCCGCCATTATCTGGTATTCAACACTCAGTCTCAACATGGATATCAAAGACGTGTCAAACGAGAGTCAGTACCTCGCCTTTATGAGGCAAGTTCAAAATGCCGCAGTGCAAGCGGGTCGAAGAAAGGGTCAGACCGTACAAGATCACCCTCCTACTCAGAAACTCGTCTCGAAGTTCATGATGAACCTCATGGCCACGTCCTTTCAGCTACAGTCTGATCAAAACACCATCGCGACTACGCAGGTCCCGGCCCCTTACCCACCTTGCATCGTTCCCGTTAGCGACCTTGAATCGATCATAATATCCGACATGAGGCTCGAAACCCACCATCGTGGTAAGAAGACCATGCTTCACGCTCTAACTCAGCCGGATCGTATGACAGCTGTCATGGCCATTGTGGAGGATGAGAAGGAAACGGCTGTGTTGCTGCAGCTCTACCACCAACCAGACGCAACCTTGGTCCCTGCTACTGAGATACTTTTTCCGGGCAGGATCTGTATCCTCAAAGAACCGTTCTTCAAGTGTGCCACAGACGGCTCCTACACTTTGAGAGTTGACCATCCCAACGATATCATCTGGCTGCATGAAGCTGACGAGCGCATCCCCTCGAAATGGAGACGTTCGGTGGTGATCCTGAGCACAGATAGCACAGCCATTCGAATGCAAGGCAATGAAGCTGTACAGAACCAGAACTGGGCCGAGGCTCTGCGACTGTATGCTCCCTTAAGCCGGCTTGGCTGACCGAGCTTAAATAACAGCCTGAACACTCGGGCAGTCCAGATCGACTTGACTGACTTTTTCCTAGATACTCATCAGCTATCCACGTAGCACAGACACCTGAGGAGAGACAGCTGGGTTTTCTCAACCGCTCACTGGCGAACCTGAAGCTGGATCGACCAAAGAAAGCCTTGTCGGATGCCGAACAGGGGGCGAATCCTGCGACGCTGTCTGAGAAGTCACTCTTTCGTGAGGCACGAGCATTGTACGAGCTCGCCGAATATGAAGAGTGCCGAGTAAAATTGGAAATGCTAGCGGAGTCTTTCCCCGGAAACAAAGCGACCGACATTGAGAAGCATCGTGTCCAGGCGAGACTTGACGAACATCGAAAGGGGAAGTATTCCTTTAGGCAAATGTACAAGGAAGTAAGACAAACGCCTCCTTTGATCGACTGTGCGACCTTTTCAGGTACAGTGAAGATAGGCGATTCTCCTGGTCGTGGTCGGGGGCTGTTCACCACCAAGACAGTCTCAGCAGGGGAGCTTCTCCTCTGTGAAAAGGCCTTCTCTTATAGCTTCGCCGGCGATGAGCAATCAACCAAACAGACCAATATCCTGATGAACCTTGCCACCAAGAAGATGGTAATGGGTGGTCAAGCACTCCTCTTGACACGGATTGTGCAGAAGCTGTATCACAATTCGTCCTTGTCTGCCGAGTT
The DNA here is from genome assembly GCA_014899095.1 of Fusarium buxicola. Classification (NCBI taxonomy): domain Eukaryota; kingdom Fungi; phylum Ascomycota; class Sordariomycetes; order Hypocreales; family Nectriaceae; genus Fusarium; species Fusarium buxicola. The sequence goes on along the minus strand of JAAVUK010000095.1, from coordinate 21,143 downwards.
TGAAGACCTACATCACGCGGACTACCAGAAGGCTACGGTGGCGGACACTGACGGAACTTTAGTAGTCGATTCGTAAGTCAATCGCAGCAATGCTACTGAATAGATGCCTATAATTACTGCTAACCGGGCTATAGATTTCTGGTAGAGAAGATAATATCCCTCAATGCGTTTGGTTCCCCAAGGACGAGTCGCGCATCGTTCAACGCAACTTGCAACAGGACCAACGTTACGCATGGTGACCATTCCTGGTATACGACCTCAGGCATTTGGCTGCTTGCTTCCCGTATCAACCATTCCTGCGTGGGAAATTGTCGGCGCTCCTTCATCGGAGACATGCAGATTGTTCGGGCCACAAGGGACCTCCCGGCCGGCGCTGAGCTCTTCTTTTCGTACCGCGTTCCTGTGCCATTGGAATCTTACCAAGAGGTACAAAAGAATCTCATCCACTGGGGGTTTACATGTGACTGCGAGCTATGCATCAGCAGGAGAGCCACTCCCCAGTCTGTCCTTGGCAGACGAAAAACTCTTCTCAAAGACTTACAGCGGCTTCTCGACTCCAGTGCACCCAGTGTACCCAAGGTCCATCGACTGATCAAGAATCTCGACGAAACCTATGTTGGAAACGACGGCAATGAGGTTCGGCTAGAACTCTCGGAGGCTTGTTTTGCAGTAGGGTCCCTACTCATGGCTAAAACCCAGCTGAAGAATGCTGCCAAGATGATCCTCAAGGGCCTCGCGGCTCTCGGATACATCATCATTGCTTGTCCGCCTAATGACTCTCCAGCTCAGCCGCGGCTGGAGGTGCAGCGGTGGGGTGTGGTAAACGATTCTGTGCCGTGGGCCTTCTTCAATCTGTTGAAAGTGTATCGACAAATTGCTCCTGAACTCTGCCCTGCTGCTGAGCACTACGTCGGACTTTCTTATAGCATGGTCGTGGGAGAAGCGGAAACGTGGCGTGAGGTGTTCTCGGGCTTTATGTGACTGGATGGTATTGTGTGGCTTCCATGCCTCTGTTGCTAGGTTGTCACCGCATACAGCCGATTTTATAGCTGGGAGGTGATAGTTTCAGCTGGTTCTATCCTTTCCTGGTCTTATCTCTTATCTCTACAATCAGACTCCAACAGACGTTGTTGACAAGGAAGATTGTTCCTGGACTAAACTAAGCAATATTCTTTGCAAGGATGTGGACAATGCGTTCACCTTATAGGCCTCCTCTGCGTCCCGCGAGTGGATTACGAACCCACAGTCGTAATCTCAAAATGCAACGTGACCTGTTTTGCCCCTCCTTTTCATCATGTCATGCATGTCCTAGATATCGAACGAGGCTGACGCTGACGGGGGATGGATGGGATTCGCATTCTTCGCCCTGCCCACACCACACGATTCCAAGAACTACCCAAGTCGGGTTAGCGAACCCTCTATTCTCCCTCTCGCTTCCCGTGGCAAGTAAGGTTTGAATATAAATAACTCAACCCTCCCACCGGCTCGGTCCTGCACCATGGTAGCCGAGTCCAAGAAATCCCGGTCCGAGTTGGAGGAGCAGCTGAAGAATGACAATCGCCATGTCGCCGACCTGTGGAAGGAAGCCCTCAAGGCCTACAAGGGCATCGTTGGGTTCGACTTGGAGCGTAAATTCGATAATGTCCCGGACATGCTCGACTTTGGCACGGAGCAAATGAACAACTTCCACAATTTCAGGCACGACAAGGGCAAAGTCGACCGTTTGAGGACTCTCTTTTCTTCAAACATGGATTATATAGAGCAAGGCACCAAAGGGCTCGCCGGTGCCGCTTCGCCAGCATTCCCACCAGCCGCGGCCATCGGAACGGCTCTGACTTATACGCTCCAGGCCTGTCGGTCAGTGCGGGCCGACTACGACATGGTCATCGTCTTCTTTGACGATATGAACAGTTTTCTCAATAGGATCACCATTCTAGAGGCCAGGCTTCCCAAGCTCAAGGCCTATCAGAACTGCCTGATGGAAGTATTCACCTCGTTCCTCACCATGTGCGGCTTCGCGCAAAAGTACATTGAGCTTGGCCGCTTCAAGAAGTGGATCTCCAACCTGTTCAACGGCGACGATGGAGACCTTGGGGGAGCGAGATCCAGCATGAACAAGACGCTGGACAATCTCCAGAAAGCCACCGAGTTCGCCATTCTCGGCAACACGGAAGAAACGCTGAAGATGACCGCACAGCTCGAGGATAACCAACGGTCGCATGCTGTATTGCTGGAGAAGGTCGGACACACCATCGACACCGTCAACGAGAATACAGAGAGCATAAAAGACGATGTCGCAAAATTGCTCAAGCTGTTTGGCGGGCAGAAGAAAGAGACGCAGCTGGAGAAGCCGCAGGCGAACAAACCGCCGTTGGCTAATGGCATTCGGCACTACATGCCGGTAGTCGGCAAGGACGACCACGAATATCAAGCTCTAAAGGAGACCCTTCTACCGGATTCTTGCAGCTGGGTGTTCTCAGAGCCCAGGTGGGAGGAGTGGCTGAGTATCAAGGACGGGGAACGTCCTGTTCTCGCCATCACCGGGCAACCTGGCGTTGGAAAGAGTCATTTAGCCGCGGCGGTGCACGACAAGCTTGAGCAGAGGGCTAGGGAGGATGACACAGGGCACACCGTCGTCGCCCACTTCTATTTCCGCGAGCAAGAATCCTACGCCTTGTTCTTCGGCGGCATAATCACCGTGGTGAATCAAGTTGCAGAGACCAACAGCGCCGCTTGCCAGAAGATCACTGCACAGATCGGGAGGGATGATGTTGAATACAATATTTGGTCTTGGCAAGACACGGTCAGATATCTGCTTGGGGCCGTTTTCGCCCAAGGCTCCAAGTTTCATCTGTTCATCGTGTTCGATGGACTGGATGAGCTAGGCGACTGGGCCAGCTTCAAGGAATTTTTGTCCAAGTTCATTGTAGAGGAAAGGCTCAACATCTCGCTGGCGGTTACGTCCAGGCCTGATCGCCTGAGTGATCTTCCCGAAAATACCAGGATGATCCGGATCGAGGCAACCAACGAGAAGCAGCGCCAAGACCTCAAGTCTCTGATTTGGCATCAGATTAACTCTCTCCACCACTTGAGAAAATTCAGTCGTTATGTCCAGCAAAGGGTCGCTGACAAGGTGGAAGAGGCTTCGCCAAGTGAGCAGCTTTCTCGTTTCCCTATATTGAGGGTGCTGACAGGTTCCACTAGACATGCTCTACGCCCAGCATCTACTCGTTCGTCTTGACAGTCTAGGCCGCGAGGGCGCAGTCCTTAGAGCACTCGAGCAGAAAAAGCCCGAGGACCTTCACGGTATCTATGAGATTCTTCTCGCAGAGTGTCAGCGCCGTATGCCTGTCAAACATCAACAGGTCGCTGCCTCACTACTCCACTGGATCGCCTTCGCCAAGCGATGTTTGACGGTTGATAGCGTTCAGTCTCTGGTAAAGTATCTGTCACAAGATGACGACTTTGATCTTGAGGAAATTCCCGAGTTCTTCTCCAAGTTCCTTAGAATTGGAGACCCCGGATATGACGCCGAATTGCGAGCAAAGATTGAAACCAGCAAGACCAGGGCTGTACAGGACTTGAAGCAAGACGATGATGACAACGATGACCTCATTTATGACGATGGACCCCTTCCAGTCAAGTTTCAGGAACGCGCTATGAGACATTACTTCACCAACACTTCCCATGAAACTTCTCCCTTCCGATGGGGTCCCTCAGAGGCGCACCGCAGGATTTTTCTGACTAGCACGAAGCTTGCCCAGCCTTCTCAGACAGATGTCAGCGAGGAACTTCAAAAATACTGTGGCCTATTTCTCATAAGCCATTGGTGCGACATTCAAGTAGATCAGCACACTCCTACAGAGCAAGTTGAGGTTCTTGAGGCCTTTGCGGAGGCGCTGTCCAACGAAACGGGTCTTTCCGAGATGCTCGGCAGGGCTGGTATTGTGTACGTCAACATAAACATCACGGCAACCGACAGCAGATTTGGTGATTGGGCGAAGCTTCTCGAGAACCGAGCCATCAAAGAGAAGCTCAGTGAGTCCGCGGTCGAATGGTGGCAGCGTGTTAGCCAGGACCCTGCAACGGGTCGCCTCGGCCTGGCCCAGGGGTATCTACGCGAATTGTATCAAGCGCTGAACTCGCATGATGCTCTTCAGGCATGGAATCGCCTACAGGGTCTCTTGAACATGGTAAGAGCACGGACTTTTTCCAGGCTATAGTGGTGTTTGTGGTCTAAAGGAAAGAATACATACTGATGATTCTCAACCAGGTTGGTCTAGGCAAACTCCTCATGGACCAGGCCCGTGTCAACTTTCCCGATCAGTTCGAGGATAGCGAAGGACGTGCTGATAATGCCAAAGACAACAGCGAGGAGATCAATGAGAAGGTCGACGAGGGAGACACCTTTGATGAGACTGCAGCCAGCCTAGGTATTCTGAACCTCTTTGGGAATGAGGTCAAGCCTGATGCAGGTGCCCACCGTGCGGTGGCCGAGGTTCTTGTTGAGAAAGACCACCTTAAGGCGGCTGAAAAGATTTGCAGAACTGCTCTGGGGCTCTGCAATTCCAGCGACCATGAATGGTACAGAGCCTCCTGCGTCCTCTCTGACATCCTGCTATCCCGAAAGAGGAAGAAGAAAGCCTACCAGGTCGTGAGCACCGCAGTCACTGAACTATCAGCGAATGAGGTCCCTCCGCACCTCAAACGAATGGTTTATAGGACCTGTGCCAGGGCCCAACACAAGCTAGGCGATCTAGGGGCGGCCCTCAAGTCCTATGCCGATGCCAAAGCTGCCGACCCCGAGGGTATCACCCTTGGTGCGGACCTTGTTGACGAGGTGGACATGATCCACAAGAAGGCGGACAAGACGGGCTACATCCAAGTCCTCAAGAGCTGGAGTCTTTTGGAGAGGATCACCTGGCTGGCCTTCAATTACAGGCTCGAGGGCGAAGAAAGACATTGTCTCTTCTGCGATGTCGCTTCGGAGACGGGCGAACAAGGCTTCATCGTCAGATTCTACAAAGAAGCGATTAGCTTCCTGGACAACCTCAATGCCGGTACGCCTCTTCGAGTGGACCTTGCAAATATATACTTTGAGGTCTGCCGGGATCCTGAAATGGCCCTCAAAACACTGGACGAGGTATTTGACAGCCACGCCACACCATTCGCGTTCCCGATCATGGGCGTCTCTGGCCTCGGGATGATAGAAAGAACCTTGGATAATATGACCAACGTCCAGATAGAGCTCTTCCGCAAATCCCGCGATCCCATTTACAAAGCCGAGCGACTTGCTTCCCTCGCTAGCATTATGCAGCGCCCCTTTCCCATGGACATTCCCCGGATCTCTCCATCGTTTACTGGTACGCAACGTGTTGCTCTAGCTTATATGTACATGGTCATGGGGCCGGTAGCCAAGTTCCAGCAAGTACTTCAGTCCGTGTTGGACGATTGTTTCGCTGGCCTTGGTGACTCGGTCGGCTGGAACGACGGCCAGAACCTCTGGATGCTCGCCCAAGCACTGGCGCTCCTGAGCCGAGCACTGAGAGACAACGAGAAACTCCGCCGATACTCCCTAATTGTTGGATCTGCGTTGGTGTCACGGCTAAGCAACGTTGACGATGATAAAGAAGCTACAGGTGGCGAGCAGGTCACCAACGGAAAAACTGAGAATGCTAACGACAGTTCAGAGAAGCAGGAGGTTGGTGATGATGCCGGTGGATCAAGTACAGACGCGGAGAGTGATGATAGCGAGGCGGATGACCCGCCCGAAGACGAAGGAGACTTGAACGATCCCGACGAGGCATATACCTGCGGAGGCTTCTGCGTCCCGGCCCGCCCATTTCGGTGGTGGGGAGGCCGTTCGGCGTACTTCTACGTGACTTTTGCGACGGGCATGCTCTGCGAGGAGTGCCAGGCCGAGTGCGAGGCGGTCCAACGCGGCGAAGCGACGTTCAAGGGCCGTTACTTCTACGGCATCGGGCACGACTACCTCAAGCTTCCCGTCGAGGGCTGGCGCGGTGTGAAGAATGGTATGCTGAGGTTAGAGGGCGAGGAGCCGATTGCCGTGGATGACTTTTTCAAGAAGCTCCAGGACGAGGTGTGCAAGGATGCATGGGATCAGCTTTGGACGGGTTAGGCTTGAGCGAGGTTGGACCAGGTACATGATCAAACGACGTGTTTTCTTTTGTAGCAAGTCGCCGACATTACCGCCAATTCTTTTGCTTTGAAGTTAGTGCACATCATGTCCCGGACACCAGACGTCCGCGGTGTGACCAGATGGAGTTGAAGTGTCAACACCTTGACTTACCCATCATCACTCAAGGACTGACAATTCAGCACTGATTCCCCGACTTCAGTCATTAGTCTAGTCCAACCACATCTCTAGAGTTCTGGCCTGGAAGTGTCGTGGCTCTGCATCGGTAGCTTGATGGGTTGATTAAAACTGCCGTTGCGACTCGCGGCTCACAAATGCGATGGAGGCATCTGGAGACTGCATTTTACCCTTACTGTAACAAAAACGCAGGGGCCAGTCTAGGCTGTAGATTAACTGGAGTTGAGGCAATATCGGCTGACGGTTAGTGCAGGCTATAAATACCTAATACTCGGCCACGCGCAGGATGCACAAGATAGAATAGCTGGACCTCATTGGCTACAGGCTCTTCCTTCGAGCCACAACTCTCCTGCCGTTACATTGACAGAGTCCGAACACGCCAATGGCCTTGAACAATTTCGTTTCACACTCGCCTAGGATGCCCAGCTAGCTCATGTCAGCAAGGCTTAGCTCAAGTCAGCCACGGTGAGGTTGAATAAGGACGCTGAGTGTGGCTTGGCTACATACTTATATCTTGTCAAGCATGCCCACCCCTGCGGACATCATTTGCGCCAACCAAGTGTTCCTCCAAGATGCTCCCAGTTGGAACTGTACAACCATGGCTCGTTACACAGGATGGAAACAGACGGCCATCTATCTCACAGTCCTCGTCACCTTCCTGACTACCCTCCTCATTGTTGTGCTTTTTGTATCCCTCTTCGCACTCGGTCGCGAAGAACTCAATGATGCAGACGGTCATGAGGATTCATTCGGCCTGGGCCAGAGCCGCCTCTTCTGTGGCCGATGCGATACCACCTCTCGAGCCAACCTCTGGATCCATCTCGCTATCAACGTGATTGGCACTGGGATTCTGGCATCCTCCAACTTCTTCATGCAAAGCCTGGTGGCACCGACCAGACCAGAGGTGGACAAGGCTCACGCTGCCGGCCATTGGGTCGAGATCGGCGTCCAATCCATTCGGAACTTCCGTTTCATCTCTTGGTCCAAGATTCTTTTCTGGTTTCTATTTTCTCTCAGTTCCGTTCCCCTGCATTTGATTTTCAACGGTTCCGTCTTGGAGTCAAAGGGCACCAACGGGTTTACCCTGCTTCTGGTTGCGGAGCCCTTCGTTGACGGCGCTTGGAAAGGGCTTCGTCCAGTTAACCCTCCCTCCACCAAATGGCCAGACTGGTACAACAAGGATACTCTGACAAGAATCAACAAGTCATTAACAGCGACAGACATGAGCAGTACCTGGGAGAAGATCAGTTGGCAGGACTGCATACGGCGATACGACGATCGAAATACCGTTTTGACGCATTATCGCCACGTCGTCATGGTGATCAGCAACTATAATGAGACAACAACTCAAGGATGGAGGCAAACCCAGGTTTTATTGGATCACGACAACACCACTGACGCAGGCTCAGTCAACGTACTCTGGGCGGTAAAAGGTTTCTCTCGTACCGGCAAAGCTTGGAAAGACGAGCGTATTGCTAGGTCAGGGCCAGTTGGATATGACACTGGCTTGGGAGGCAGCCTTGATCAAAACTCGGGCATAATTCATCTGGATCGATTTCTTTATCAATTCGACTCCCTCTCCCTGCAAGCACATTACTGCTTGTCCGAAAAGTTTGAGGCTTCCTGTCGGTTGAGCATCGCCAATACCCTCCTCCTCATCGTCTGCGTCATGTGCTCACTGAAGTGCCTGCTGTGCATACTTGTGCTAAAACTTCGGGTATGGGGACGGGAGGATCCTTTGATGACTCCAGGAGATGCTATTGCATCTTTCATTGTGACGCCCGACGGCGAGACCAAGGGCATGTGTACGCTAAGTCTCCAAGACTTGAGAGGCAAGACGAGGCAATCACAAGTCGGACGAGCCACCACTTCTTCAGGCTACAGATGGTTACAAGGGCCGCGTCAGTGGCACATGATGCCGAAACGCACCGCTGGAAAGGCTGTGCCCCGAACCATCTGGATCTTGTCCTCTGTTCTCATCGGATGCTCGCTTGTTGTTGGCGCAGTTATGTTTGCAATGGCAGTTCAAGCTCAATCCATGTGCGTCCCGTATCCCAACAAGCCCTCCATGCTACTCATAGAGAAACTAACACCATTATTTGCAGAGGTCGGTCCCGGTTCGGACACGAACCACAAAACGAAGCCGTCGTCAACAGTAACTTGCAAACGCTATCACTAGTTGCCAAGACCATCGTGGTCAATTTGCCCCAACTAATTTTTTCTATCTGCTACATGGCTTACAATGGACTGTTCACGCGCATGTTGGCCGAGTTTGAGTGGGCTAGGTACAGTTTCGACTTTCGACCTTTGCGCGTCACAGATCCCAAGGGCGAACAATCTTCGACATTTCGTCTACAGCTGCCCTACCGTTACTCAATCCCGCTTCTTGTTGTCAGCACTACGCTGCACTGGCTCTATTCCAACTGCCTCTACGTGAGCAATCTCGAGGGTAAGAGATCACACCCATTAGACAGTTGTCTTTGGCCCCAGCGGTTCTAATCATGCGTCATCAGACTATCATTGGTCGTACCCATACCGTCAGAAAGTCACCCTCGAACTGCAATTTTCGACAAAAGCAATCCTAGTGGCACTTGTGATATCTGTCTTAGTTGCAGTTACTCCAAGCTTCCTCGCCTTTGTCAAATTACCGGGGAAAATGGTCGTAGCGGGAGGCAACTCAGCCGTCATCTCTGCCGCTTGTCATTATACGCCCAGTATAGTCGAATTGTCTACTATGGCCAAACCGAAGATGACAGAGTCGAGCAATCAGGGGAGCGAGAGCGATACCGCGACTACTCGGTTGATACCAGATGCTGAGGTGGACGCGCTTCAGACGGTCGCAACAACAAAGCTGAAATGGGGACAAGTATCGAGTGGAAATACCGATGGTAGTAAAGCTGGGCATTTGGCATTTGGCACGGAGGGGCAGGATATCGTAGAGCCAGTCGAGGGTGAATGCTACAGTGGTAGTTAGGGTACTTGGCGAGACCGAGATCGGTAGCCGACGGCACCAGTAGCGGGAATATTTGGCGGATGGTGGACCAGATCAGGGATTAGCCTAATGTTCCTGTAACTATTGGTAAGTATCGAGGACTAATGTCGACTGTTGGTCCTTGGTGCAGTTGCGTCAAAGCCCATGCCAGGATTTACCGGGGAACTCTCCAAGCGACGGAGCACAACCAGGGCATGGCCAAAAGGATGGCCAGACCGGGGTCTTTTGCCCACGCCAATCGGTCAACAATCGTCCGTCTTGTGCTCCGCAATCTGATGCTTGACAGCAAGCACCCAAGTGCACTGCGATGCGATTGTTGGAAATGACCAACGTGGACGAGCTGTATATCTATCCATCCAGTCAAGACGACGGCAGACGAATACTCTTGCTTGATGCATTGAAAGAAAAGGGGCAGAGCTTAACTGAAAAAGACAAGTATCTGTGCCGCCCGTTCCGGCGTCTCTGCGACGATGAAACCCCCGACGGCAGAGAGGTCAACCAACAACAGTGAGTTAGTTTGCCAAGAGCATTCATATACTGTACTGTTGGCCGCGGAGGACGGGATTGTTTCCCCATCCCCTGGCCTGCATCGCCAATGATGTTGCAGCTGCGGTTGGTCCAAGGCTCTGTGCTTCGGGCGGGGATTTCAGAATACTCTACATCCAGTACTATGTCGTTTATCACATTGGATTGTGGTGACATCACGCCACTGCGGCATAACCGAACTGGGTTATCAAGCATGCCTTACGTACACTGCCACCATTCTTAAACAGCCTTGTCCCGGTGTCGTTGAGTCTCAACATACCCTCGCATTTCAGTTCCTATTCATTCATACCAAACAGCATGTCCGACCGCGCCCTTACACAAGACGAACCCTCCCGGGGACAAGCTGCTCCTGGCTCTCCGGCGGAAGGGCCCTTGCTTCCAGCCGAGCACTGGACACAGCTAGAAGACGTATAGTGCCTTGCGTCAGTTCAACCAACATACCTGACACCAACAAACAGGATCGTGACGCCAGCGACGACGGAGACTCGGCTCTAGGCGACAATAGCAGCTCCACCGCGAGTTTGGCATCGTCCATCCTCGAGTATAGAACTATACTTGGCAGATCGTTCCACAGCGAGCGCGGAAACGCCCAGTATTGGTAAGCACATGTCCTCCATATTTAGCCAATCATTGCTAACTCGTCGCAGGGGGTCCAACGACGAGGAGCAAAATGATGCCATGGATATTAAGTGAGGCCTAACGTTGAACCGCTCAGCGGGCCGGGCTCACTTTCTTAACAGTCATCACGTACAAACCCTGCTTTTAGATGGAAAGCTGCATCTGTCTTCTCTTGAAAGAGACATTGATGTTCGTAACACCTTCGTGCATGACATTTTGCAGCCCTGACAGCTTGATACAGACAGTCATTGATATCGGCACGGGAACTGGTACGAGCTTTGGTTCATGACAAGTAGGGTTAGGGTCGCCGCCATCACTAACGGTTTCCTTCTTGAAACAGGTATCTGGGCCATGTACGGTTACAGCTCATCCTTGAGGTAGGAAGCACACTTGCTGACTGAAGTTAAGCGACTTCGCAGACGAATACCCAAACTCAAGCGTCATCGGCACCGACGTCTCGCCGATTCAACCTGGCTGGGTCCCACCCAATATCCAATTGTGAGGCTACTCATGCTTTTCTGCTCAGCAATCGACTCTGATCATCTCAATCAGCCAGATCGACGACTGTACCCAGGAATGGACCTTCAAAGACAACTTGGCCGACTACGTGCATGTACGCTGGCTTGTCGGCAGTATTCCCGACTGGACAGCACTGTTCAAGCAGGCCTATCGATGTCTCAAACCTGGCGGCTGCCTCGAGAGCCACGAGGCTTCGGCAGTAGTCCTGAGCGATGACGGGTCTGTCCGCGACGAGTCGGCCTTGGGACAGTGGGGAAAGTTTTTCGTCGAGGGCGGCCGTAAACTGGGCAGACCTTTCACCGTTGTGGAGGATAAGGTACAGGAGAAAGCCATGAAAGCGGCTGGTTTTGTCGATATTAAAGTTACCACACTCAAGGTAAGCATCTCCCCCAAGCTAGTGCATCACCATGCTCACACTGCATCAAGTGTCCCGTCGGTGGGTGGCCCAAGGACGAGAAGCTCAAGGAGGTGGGAAGGTATATGCAGCTGGCTTTTAGCCGGGACATCGAGGGCGCTGTGATTTTCATGGCTGACTTGCTGGGCTGGAAGAAAGAGGAGATAATGGTATATGCTGCTCATCTCAGACGTGAGCTAGCATCCAACAAGTTTCGTCCGTACTACCTGCAAAACATCGTTGTCGGTCGAAAGCCTCAGGAGTAGAGGGGGTAGGAGGGCGGCTCAGTCAATACTGCCCACCTTGGTTTGCCTCTGGTCTGGGCCATTAGCGGACCTACAAGACCGAGGTTTTGGTCCAAAACACGAGGCCTGGTTTGAATATGATGTTGTACCAGACAGAATAGAACAAGGTGGAGGAGTTATACATCATCATCTAACGAGGGGAAGAAAGATGAATTCCTTCTGCCCGGGACATTGAACAAACCTCTATACAACCTTCTAGTGTCAAAAGTACACACCATCATCACCATGCTGTAGTACAACGCCAACTACTACCGGTAGCTGGGAACATTGAGATGGAAAGAATGGTGATACATGAATCTCGGCGCTCTTTATGGAAGCAACCCAAGCTTGCAAGTATTGATATATTGAGTCTTGATAGCAAAAGTACCGTCCTTTCGGTTGCATCGCATCACTTCGCTTCACTTCACACTTCCGACTTGCTGTTCTTGTTGAGTCAAGTTTTTCAATTAAAAACATAACCATTCAACTGCCCGAATCTTGAGTTCAATTGGATAGGTGTTTATTTTTGAATAGTAAAATTGGTTGAGGCACAAAGAAGATGCTGCTGCATATCGCGATGCAATGTAACTGGGAAGATTACTAGATTTCGTTACTGTGCTTGTGGCATTGGGCATGATCCCTCTATTACGTCAATTGCTGTGTTATACTCTCACTGGCCTGCCTTGATCTACTTACGGGTATTTAATATAAGGCCAAAACGCAGATGAACAAGTGTACCGTAAGCACTTCATAAATTCAGACACCTTAGCAGCTCCTCTATGAAAGCATCCATGAAAGCCCAGATGTAAGCAGGCTACGGAGACGCTAAGAATTTTGAGTTTTCACGGTAGTCAAGACAGCTGATCAATGCAACGGGTGCAGATGGCTTGTATAACTTGATGCACAAGCTTATGAGGGAATTCCCAATAAGAATTTCACCCGTGTCAAAGTTAAAATCTGGAAACCAGCTTAACCGACTATTGAATATTATTCTTAAGAATCTCGTCTATGTGACCAGTGTTCTCTTGGTATGCCTCCTCTAGAAGAGCGTGTGGTGTAATCTACCCTGGACCATGAAGTTAAGCACTACGAAATGTAATCCACAAGTTACAGATAGACAGACTCATACTTGGTAGAACAACTAGCGAGGTGGGTAATCTGTTCGTAAGATAAATACAGCAATTCTGACTTATGAGTAAGTATAGTTTAGCGTCATGCCAGTAGAAATTTCTGATAGATCTATTAGGTTGGAGTTGCTCACCGTTATTTCAAGGGAGGTGAAAGTCCTGTCGAGTTTGTGTTTCTAAATTGGAATTGCCAAGCTACGGTGTTCATCTCGCTTATACCAGTACTCAAGGAACAACGGTGTTCATGTAGTTATGGTGATAATATGGAAGTGGTGAGTCTCAGATTGAGGGGGTTTGAAGTGTAAAACTATTGCCCGTTTTTAAAGTATTTCCATAGCTACATTCTAATCTATGTCTGCTCTAATAATACTGAGTCTAGTATAGAAGCACAGCTCTGTCTTGTCTTTCACTAATACAGCCTACTCCGCGATTAGTTGTGCTTAAACTCAGGGCTTTTCTTTTGTAAGAAAGAGCTTATCCCCTCTCTGAAGTCCCCAAGGCTGAACGTCGAGTAGTAAAGCGACTTTTCATGAGTCATTCCGGCATGGAGGCTGCTGTTCTCAACTATAGAAAACGTCAGCCAGGTCTCATTACAATGGTCTTTTATCCTCGTCCCCGGATGGAACTCGAAGATATGACGCTACTGACCAGTAAGAACGGCTTGCTTTGCAGTCTTGATAACTGGGCCAGAAAGAGCTGCAATTTTCTCTGCTAGTTTGGTTGCGGCGGGGATAACTTCCGCCGCTGGGAATACTTTGCTGACAACGCCAAGCCGCTCAAACTCGGAGCCGGTCGCAGAATCACCAGTGAGTATAAACTCCATAGCCTGGAGATGATTTGATTAGCTTCTAAAGATTCAAGAAGAACAAGCCTCTCTCTTACTTTATGTTTGCCCAAGGCACGAGCCAGTCGCTGAGTGCCACCGGCGCCAGGAATGGTTCCGATCTTGACCTCCGGTAGACCAAACATGGCGTCTTCAGCGGCGTAAATGATATCGCACTAAGATAATTGAGTTCCTCATACTTGGATAAACAGATAGGAGGGAGGACGATCTACTTACGGCAAGGGCGATCTCAAATCCACCACCGAGCTAAGGTCATGTTTCTTAGCATGCATACGAGATGTTGATGTGATATCGCACTATACTCACAGCGTATCCAAGGACGGCCGCAATGATTGGCTTTGAGAACTGATCGAGTGCATCTGTCAAGTCCTTGAGAAAGGATCGTCGGTGAGCCTCGGCCGTGGATATCTCCACAAGCTCGTTCAAGTCCATGCCGGCTGCAAAGAGAAGGAATTAGCCAATTCACACGTGACAAGAAAGGAAAACCCAATCAGATCATGCAGTGGGTGTTACACGCTCGCTTGAGAGTCGCGCGCGTATCAAGCGGGTGGGGGGGGGCTCGATGTTTTGACAGCGGTCGCATGTTTCATGGCCTTGTACGGAGAAGGCGAGACGTTTCGACATGGGAAACAGGCACATACCACAGAAATGGCCATCAGGTCCGCCCGTGACTACGACTGCGCGAACAGTCTGCAAGGCATCGAGATGAGCGAGAACAGCAACCAGTTCGGTGATGGTAACTTGAGAAAAGGCATTTCGCTTTGCTGGCCGGTTGAATCGGATCAGTGCGACGCCTTTGGTGGCATCGACACTAAGCTTGAGGGTTTCAAGGTTGTCCATTGGAGCGCTGGTTGATGGGAGAATTTGGCGTCTGTGGGCAGCTTCCAGATTCTCTCGATATCAGATGTGATGAGTAAAGGAAGGGTTTCCGTCTGGAACCAGAGCCAGGAGGTGACCGGAATCTAGCCGAGGTATATAGGTGTGATGCGCGTGGCCACATGGCCACATGCTGCTGGAAACTCCAAAACGAAGACGGCCCATGATAATTGGCTATGGCGTAATAGTTTCTGTTCCTGCATGTTTTCGCATGGACCAATTTCTAAGGGTTTTGTAAGCTCTCGGGTTATCCCACCTTGAGCGGCATCTTCCCTGCCACGCGTACAAGGTAAGGGTATGCAGCCACTTTGTGCAGGAACAGAGCCCTGAGGCCAGGCCTGTCCTCTCGTACCGTGTGCACAGATAGTGTACGGTATAATCGTATACGAGATCCCGCTAAAGCTTCCACCTTTTAGAGTTATTTGAGATAAACCCGTTTTGAAGGGTCCACTCCGATCGACACGTATCTGCTTTGTCGACGGACCGACCTTTCTTGATTCGCTTCTCTCCTCCGACACTCCGCCCCGTTCTCGGTGCCGTTTCCCGCTACAGCCGTTTGGAACTTGCGTCAGACTGGGGCCCAGAACCGGTTATGCGAAACTCGGTATCCCTTCCGTAGCGGTGCATTTGCCTTATTCGGCTTCGACCTCCCCGCGTCCTCCGTCGTTTTATAGATCTGATAGGGGAGCCATCCCTGAAAATATCCCAATCAGGGGTCCCCCATTCGCTCGATAATTCTCCCATATTAGGCATATTTTCTTCCTTCCCCCCAGCCAAGTGCTAAAAATGTTTCGCTGCCGTGCAATCTCGCTGTTTCCGGTCAGGACAAGCCGGTTGTGGTCGGGTCGTGCACGCACGTATGATGTAGAACTCACATGTGTGGGTTGTGGCTATAATGCTCCGTGCGTTATAGGACAGCATTATGTAGGTATGGCAAAGAAGTCCCTGAAGAAGCCCGGGCAACTCCCAAGGACGGATGGTGGCAACAAAGTCAGATAAGGTTACAGCAACGGATCTTCCGCTTAAGGAATTAGGTTTTAGAAAGGTGGGGAGAGTTGCAAAACGGGAACCAAGGTCCGTAAAGGGAAGGGAAAAAAAGCCATGTGGTTGCGTAATGTCAAGGCCTCCTGTGAAGCGGCCACTCCGCGGGATAGCCAAGAGTCCACTTCAACGGATACTAGTATCGGCAATGAGGTGATTATATGAAGTCCATAGATCCTGCCCATTCCCGTTTCTTGGTGTTTTGCCAGACGAGAAACAGCAGCAACCACTCTCGAATCATGTCTTTCCCTTCATTTCATTCTCTTGGCAGCCTCAGTCCATCGGACAGAGTGCTCTTCAATCAATTCAGCAGGGGACCCAGCCAGCCGATTCCCTACCATGTTATCCATCACTCTTTCGAGGCCATCGCCTCAGCACACCCGGATGTCACAGCCGTCCGGCACTACGATGGAACAACCATCACATACCAAGAACTTGACCGTCGAGCAAACATTCTCGCCAATGAGCTCAGGGACTCGTACGGCCTGAAAGTGGGGGGCCGTGTAGTGCTTGTCTACTCGCGCTGCATTGAGATGGTTGTTTTCATCTTGGCGGTTCTCAAGGCTGGCGGACAGTACATCCCCTTGGACGGCGGCATCATTCCAGAGGACACCCTTGGCCATGACATTTCCGACTCCAACGCCTCTGTTGTAATCTGCCTCCCCAAGTTTCGGGAAAAGGTGATGCAAAGCATCCCCTTGGATAGTCAAAGCTTGGTCCAGGTGGTTGACCTCGACGGCCATGCAACACTGTGGCAGCAGGGGAACCCCACGAATCCTGGGGTGATTGTTGGTCCGGAAAACGGAGCATATGTTATCTACACTTCTGGAACCACTGGAAAACCCAAGGGCGTCGACGTAACTCATGGGGGCGTGACCAACACCCTCCTGGCGGAGCCATCTCGGTTGAGAATAGGCCTTGGAAGCAACGTGGCCCAGCAGCTAAATGTCGGTTTCGATATGTGTAAGTTGCTGACCGTTGGCTCCAGAAGACCTATAGCTAACGATCACATAGGTGCATGGGAGATCTTGGTCACCATGATGAACGGTGGCACTCTTCACATCAGAGGCAGCGGAAACGATCTCTGGAAAGACTGCCTGCAGCGCGTGGATACCATCATCGCGACGCCTTCCGTCGTGTTGAAGCACATGCCTCGACCAGAGGGCTTTCCAAACATCCGCACAATCGCAGTAGGGGGTGAGCCTTGCCCACTAGCTCTTGCTGAGCGATGGGCGCCACATGTGAGATTCTGGAACGTGTGCGGCCCTACCGAGATCAGTATTCTTAATACGGCTCACCTCCATGCGCCCGGTAAGACGTTATCAATTGGCAAGCCGAACCCAAACACCAACGTCTACATCCTGGACGACGATCAAAACCCTGTCAATATCGGAGAACCAGGCGTCATGTGGGCTGGAGGCCTAGGGGTCTCCCGAGGCTATCTGAATCTACCGGAGCTAACAGCTACTCGGTACAAAGTGGACAAGTTTACCAAAGACGGGTCAGTACTTCTCTACTCTTTTGACCCGAACTGGGCTAATTAGCAGCAGCCGCATGATGTTTAACACTGGCGATCTTGCTCAGTGGCTCGAGGACGGAAGCTTGATGCCCCTGGGCCGAAAGGACGACCAGGTCAAGATTCAAGGGTTCCGAGTCGAACTTGACGGCGTATCTCGCTCCATCGAGCAAGTCCCCTCCGTGATCAAGGGCTGTGCGCTGAAGATAGAAGATCGTCTGTGGGGCTTCTACTCAGCCCCTACCATGATCGACGAAGCCGAGTTGAAGAGCGCCGTTGGCAGCAGTCAGCCGTTCTATGCAGTCCCAAGCATTTGGAAATGGCTACCAGTCCTCGATCTAACACCCAACGGCAAAGCTGACAAGCGGGCTTTGCAAGAAATCGCCGCAGGAGGCGTGAGTATGGAACTGCGACTCCCGTCTCCCACATCTAGCCAAGACTCCATGTCCACCTCAACTTCGACCCTTACACTAGGGAACGAAAGTGCTCGCACTTACGTCTCCCGTCTGTCTCAAGACTTTAGCATCGACGTTGAGAAGACACCAGAAGTCTTTATCCACAAGGATGACGAGGACATGTACGAGCAGCACGAACTCCCAGCCAAGAACGGATTCAGAGGTTGGCGCTGGGTGCGCCATCGTGCCCTCTCAGCATACCGCAAGATCTTTGGGCTCATCTTCCTTGTAAACATGGCTGTCCTCGCTTTCTTGATGTGGGAAAGCCGCAACAGCAACTTCTCACCGCCACTAACTCACTTGGCCACGGCGGTAGCAGCAAATCTTCTAGCAGCCGTGCTTCTTCGCCAGGACTACGTCGTCAACTTTATCTTCTGGCTGTGCTCCAGAATGTCCACGTCAATGCCCCTGTCTATCCGACGACACCTTGCACGCGTCTATCACAACGGGGGTGTTCACTCTGGATGCGCTGTTTCTGCCACGGCGTGGTGGATGCTATTTACTGTGTCCGTCAGCCGCAACTACTTCGCCGAGAAGAACCCAGCGTCTGTCAAACTTGTCGTCCTGGTATTGACCTACATCATCATGTTTCTCCTTCTGTTTATTCTGGCCATGGCCCACCCTGCCATACGCATGCGGATGCACGACCAGTTTGAATGGACGCACCGGTTCGTGGGATGGTTCACGGTGGCTCTCGTCTGGGCACATATTGTTGCATCCGCCGCATCCGCCTCCTCCGGACCTTTGGGAACCGCACTGGTCAAGTCTCCAACGTTCTGGCTCATCACATTGATCACAGTCAGCATCGCAATGCCTTGGATGAGGCTGCGGCGCGTCAAGGTTGTCCCTGAGCCCCTGTCGAACCACGCGGTCCGCCTGCATTTTGATTTCATGACACCTCCGCCGTCCTCGTCAAGAGGTGTTCGTATCACCGACCGACCAATGGTTGAGTGGCATGCCTTTGCCGCCATTCCTGAGCCCAGTGGCAAGGGCTTCTCTATCGTCGTCTCCAAGGCCGGTGACTGGACGAAGCGAATCATCGAGAACCCTCCCACCTCTATCTGGACTCGAGGTACCCCAGCCTCGGGCGTGCTCGCCATCACACCCCTCTTCAAGAAGGTCGTGCTTGTTGCGACTGGCTCTGGCATCGGACCCTGTATGCCTGTCATGATGGAGCGCCGGGTACCATGCCGGGTCGTGTGGTCGACCAAGAACCCACTGAAGACCTACGGCCAAGGCATCCTCGACACCATTCTGGCCTGCGACCCAGAGGCCGTCATTCATGATACGGACAAAAAGGGACGGCCCGATCTGCTAAAGCTGGCTTATCAAGCATACAAAGAGAGCGGCGCTGAGTGTGTGTGTATTATCTCGAATAGGACGGTGACTGCGAAACTAGTGTATCAGCTAGAAAGTCGCGGCGTCGCAGCTTTCGGCCCTATTCTAGACTCCTAGGCCTTGGTCCGCAGGCTTTCTTTCCTTTGTCTCCTTTGTTCTTGTATTATACTATAGACGCCTCAGCTTAATATTTGACTGTTTTTCATTTGTCATGGTTTGGAATTTTGGAATGTTTGGAATCAGTTACGGCAACCGGTACATAGAAACCTTTAAAATAGTCTCCCTCCTTGTATAAAATTTTGAGCGCCTAGAGCTCTCTCGTCTGTGGATCAGAGTTAAAAGTCCCTGGTGGCAATTCGTATGCTCTGCACTTGACGGGTATATGCTGTTCAATTCAGTTATTCTTATCTATCTCCGGTGAGGCCTAACCGCATGTTCCATTTAGCTACAGGAAAATTTGAATCCGATCGTTCCAAGCTCGTGGCTGTATGAGGTACAAAGGCAGCAATGGGTGATGCTTTGATTCGCCCATCAATACAAAGGACTAGTCTTCGTAACCTGTTGTATCCTTAACGATCCGGCTGTGTAACGAAAAGCCAGCAGCAGAAGCGTCCTCTAGTCCTGGCTTTAGAGTCAAGGCTGGTATGTCATAGTCTCCACCGTTCTGGCGACGATATGCAATAGGCTTCGTGACGGACAGGCTTTGCAACGTCTGACAAAGCTCGTCGGCTGTTGTTTTAAAGGCCGCATTGTCCAGTCGATCAACTCGATACGCGACGAACGACGGCAAAACGTCGAAGCCGATGTAATAGAGGACTCCATGTGTTATCGGGAAAAGAATATCCTCGATAGGCCCAGAAACTCCTCGGGGAGAGTAGTGTTCCCTCCATCCTCCGGCCGTCACGATCAACATGGCGCGCTTCCCTAACATCTTTCCTTCTCCATATCGGTCACCCCAGTGTTTGTCGCTGTGTTCTCCGACGCCGTATCCAAAGCCCCTTGAGAAGACTCTGTCGACCCAGCCTTTCAGGATGGCAGGCATGGTATACCACCAGAGCGGAAATTGGAAGATAACCGTGTCTGCCCACAAGAGCTTTTCTTGCTCATGTTTCACGTCTTCCGTGAGTGTATCCGATTCAGTTGCCACGGCTGACGCCCTTGCCACCCCCAGACGCTCATTGGGTGAGAGATGAGGAAAGTCGGCACGATCAACTTGGCATTTCCATTTCATGGCGTATAGGTCGGAAACTTGAACCTCGTGACCTTGAGCCTCTAGTTTATCGACCATGACTCGAAGCAGAGAACCATTTAGAGACTGTGGCTCCGGATGAGCGAAAACAACAAAGACTTTCATTTTGGTAAGTGGGCAAGTATGACGGCAGTGACTGGGTGAAGGCACCAAGTACAAGAACCAAACTATGCGCCCATCAAAGGCCCTTTGTACCCGGGAGATAGCTGTCGGGATGTGGTACGTGGTGGATTAATAGATCGGAATGCAGGGGTTGTGTACGGTCGTGGTGAGAAGGATCATGCGAGCATTACAAATCAACATCACAAATCAACATCATGAACCGAGCATTGCAAATCATATACCAAGGCACCTGACCTTTAAGTGGGTTTACACGGCTCAGACCTGACAGGAGGTCGTCAGCTTAACGTTATCTCACCTCAGCCCTATAAAAAGTGGTCTAGAACTTGCTAGATTGCCTAACCCCTCTTGTGGATTAATATGATTAGATTACAAAACGTAAAGGATCTGTTGAAGGCAGCAGCCTTTCATGCCAAAACCACCATGTCAGTCGAGCTACACCATCGTTGATTGGTGACAACAAGAGTTCGGACTAACACCGACAACAGGAACCTCTTGTGTCCAGCCTGAGGATACGGAAGCGGGCTTGAGAAGCTTCTTTACCTTCACGCTTACTCAACACGATGACAGCATAATGCAGGGCTTTCCAACTTTCGTTCCTTGCATACGATCCAGTTTATGGAACTTGCACAAGAAGGGTGCCTTTCAAGTATTAACCTAAAATGACCAGCGAGCAACGTTGTGGATGAGAACGTATCCAATTCTTTCCGCAGCCTCCTCATTGGAATTCCGCATATAATTATACTTACACGCCCAAACTTTCACATACGACCATACCCACTGGAGAATTCGGGATCCCGTCCGCTCTCCCATAGACAAGCCAGTGAGGGGCGGATTAGTAGTTGGGTCGGTGACGACCAGCGAATCCCCGCTTTTGTATGTATTTTTTG
>JAAVUK010000094.1:0-21542 GCA_014899095.1 Fusarium buxicola | reverse complement strand
CCCGCCCCGCCCTTGAATTCTGTCGGTCGTGCATATCGCACACTCGGCTCCAATAATCCCGCATCGTTCTTGGGCCACGACGACTGCAAGCGCTTCCTCAAGTTGACTCCGGAGCTCTACAGCAGGGATAATCTCCGCCGGTTCGAGAAGCGTCTGGACGAGCTCAAGTCCATGGCACGAGAAATCGTACGGCCGCTCATGGGCAGCAATCTCGAGCTCGACATGGGCGGCACGACCCGAACCCCGGATAGCGTCACATACCTCACCTGCACCACCGTTGGAACCCGAGACTTGCCCTGGATCATGGACCATCAGCCAGTAGGCCTGCAGGTTACCAACTAGTCTTAGTCGTCCACGACTCCTCCGGCGTGCATCATGCCTGGGACTGCATGTGATGGAGGGCTATTGGACGAAAACAATGCTTGCGAGTTGATGGGTTGCAATGATTTTCATGACTGATGCTCTGATTTTGGTTTCTTTTTGCGGATACCCCATGCTTGGATATACTGTTGATTCCTTTTGTGATTTACCCCCAATGTTACCCCTTGGCTTTGACTTGATCTGGTTCATTCATGAAAGCAATCGAATGGCGATATATATATGTATAGATTTGACACAGCCACCAGACGGACTGGTTGGACCGAGAGGATAGTTGATAACATTCGGATGGAGCTGTGCTCCCATTTCTTGAATTGCTCATGATCGATTCATTATCACGTTGCGCGCTTAAGCCGCGCCAGTACTAGTGCTAATAGACCACTCCGTTCAGTGACCGATATTGGTATCCTTACTCGTTAGCGAATGGTATTTATCCTCGAACAGTTCCTCAAGTTTCCGTGTGTAGGTAGTCATCGCAAACGCCGTAACACCTCACATGTTGCTTACTATCCGGTCTCTCATCGTGTATTACTCTTGGAGGCTTTCTCCCCAATCAGGGCGTCCTCGTCGCCAGCCACACTGCTGACCTCTAGCTGCGACTGTCCTTTGCCCTTACGACCCTTGACGATCCTTGCGAAAGGCCCTCCCCCTTTTGACACCTCGAGACCCTCGCCGCGGAAGTCTTGTTTGCCAGAAACCGTCTGGGCAAAGAGGTGGCCTTCCCAGGACGACGGGTAACGGAGCTTGATATCCCCGCTGATAGACTTGTGTTTGGACGACAAGACCGACAGCGCGGGAGTGTCGGTGGCAGCAAGACTCGTCCACAATGGCTCCAGAACCGTCACATGGGAATCGCCGCTCGTCGCGTCCGTCTGTAAGACTGGCTTGTCTAGCTTGCCCGCTGCAGTCAACAATGCCGAGTCCAGCACCGGCCACACGCAGACCTTGAGGTCGCCCGACTGCGACTCAAACTTTGCAAGTGAGCTCGCGGCCACGTCGGCTGTGATGTCGCCCGAGGCAGTCATAACATCTACAACGTAGTCTCGCGGCGGAAACGCACGGTCTGGGCGGGCGGCTTGCTGAGCCCGTTCAAGGGGCTCGTCAACCCTGATGTCACCAGAAGCAGAGCGTACGCGCAGGGCGGCGGGTTTGACGTCTTGAGGGTCGACGGCCTGGGGCCCGACGTTTGCGAAAATGTCGCCCGAGACAGACTCGATGTCAAGAAGGTCGTAGAGGGGATACCATCCCTTGACTTGGCCGCTGGTGGTGTGGATGCGGATCTCGCGCGACGAGAGTGCGTAAGGGGCGGCGTCTTTGTCCTTTGCTCTGAAGTTGATAGCGGGCGTGTTGATGTTTCCGACGGTGCTATGGATTGCGACGCCCTGCTTCACTCCCAGGGCGAAGTCTAGTTTGACGTCGACATCCAGATGTAGTGTGTTGATACTGAGCGCATTGATGACCGACTTGCGAGGGACCGAAACTGTGGCGCGGATCTGAATGCAAGGAGCCTTGTCGGCCGAGCCCCAGTCGATCCTCTGCGGCGTAAGTATCTTCAGGAGCTGCGTCTTCTCGTCATACCGGACCTCGACGCTGAGCGCTTCGTGGTTTGAGAAGCGCTGCAGGTGGATGTTCGGGGGCGACGAGTCGTCTGCGGGCTTCAGGACGACTTCTCCAGAGATGTGAGGAGACCAGCCGATATGGCCTTGTTGCCTCTCGACAGTCTGCACTATTGTGAGGTTGCTTGTCGGCTGCAGGTCTATGGGCGTCTTGATTTCCGAAAAGCGATGCGGGCTGTCGAGGCATGCTCGCGGAGGCTGCCAGGTGAAGTCGTCGTGATCTTGTTCGGGTGCTTTGGCAGGGTCGCCACCAATGGTATTATCAGGATCCTGCTGCGGAATCAGCCATGTTAGCCATGTACAACATGAGATAAGGGAAGTCAAACCTCGTGATGGCTTGCCCGCAGACTGAAGCTGCTAAGGATGATCAAGATGACGGAGGAGATGACAAGCGAGCCGAGTATTGTCTTGAGCTTCCTCCTCAGATCAACGTTCGTGACACAATCCTTGAACCTCTGCCAGCGTGACGGTTGGTTTGAGTTGGGCGGGCCGCTCATAGACTCCGGACCCCGGGGCATCAGAGTCTGCCGTTCCTGAGCACGGCCCATTGCGACTGACGGTGCAAACGTCTGGTAGTTATTTGAGGTTGGTGGCGATGTAGGTGAAGGTGTATAAGCCGGAGGTGCATCAGCGTGGTGGGTAAATAGATGGGGAGGTTGTTGGGTATGAGATTGTGTAACGGAGCTGTTCAAGCCACTTATTCTCAAGCCACTTATGCTGCTGTGACTCTCACCCTCGTCAACACTTGATCGATTTTGATGGCCGCTGGGCGTCGGTCGATATGCACCAGAAGCAGGTCCGTTCCCAGTACTACCGACAGACCCTACGCTATTTGTCAATTGTCGCTCCCTCTCGACCTCGCGGGCCTTGGTCTCGCGGCTCAGCAGCGTAGGGTCTTCGACGAGGACACGAGGGACATGGGGCACGTTCAAGCGGGAGTGAGGCGATGACGACGCAGCTCCCGATGACGACGCGTGGAAGTAGCCGTCCGTGGGAGAGAAAGCGTCAGGCTCATCGTCTGAAGAGTCGGCCGAGTAGAGTATGTCCGCGTACGGTGCGGGCATTGTCAGCCGCGTAAACGTCGTCGACGACGGGAGTATGGTTATGAGACTAGGGGGTGTAGGGCTGAGGTCCGAGATTGAGTTTCCTCTGCAAGGCGGACTGATACACGTGGGTCTCAACACAGACGAAGCTGGGAATGGGTAGGCGAAGAAAAATGCTTCAATGTGCGTACGCGGCACTGTTCACAAGAGTTGACTCGAGCCGTCGTTAGACGGTTGAGGCGAGGGTTGAAGACATACGCGGTTCTATAAGGAAGTCGAGAAGAAATCAAATTGAACAGAGAGGGGGAAATCCCTGCTTACGAGGTCGTCTCGGGTTTACCTCGCTGCAGCCAACGGTGAAGCTGCTTTTGGCTTGCTTGCGTTACCAGGATGGATGGGATCATGTACGGCCGATCACGCTATGACGTTTTTCCGGAAGAGTTGGGAGGGAACATGGGAACATGGGAACATGGGAACATGTCAAGACATGAGAACCTAGGGCGGCTGATAGTTAAAGAACTGAGATGAATCAAAGGACGAGCAACTGTTCTGCATTCTTCCTTCGACTACCGTATTGAGACTCAACCAGACATGTCATAACAGTACGTATCAAGATATCCCCATAACCCAAGACTGACATTGACCTCTTTGCTAATCTTTTGCTCCCATGACGATTCAACGCAGTCTTCCATCTTATCCCAGGTTCTCTCATCTCTCGTCTCTCGTCTCATGTCTCATCGCACAATCGCACAATCGCCACTCTCAGCCTCTGCAGACAAGGATTCCCTAACGCTCTGCAAAAGTCCCCCGCCTGATGTTGGTGAGCAACCCCGCAGTCGCATTCCCCTCCCTGTCAACGACGTCGATTGATTGCCCAGCTGCCAGTTCTTCCGATGGGTGCGTAAGCTTGCGTATAGGCCGCGAGTTCGACATGCGGCTGACGACGACCCGTAAAGGATGTGAAAGCTGGTTTGTAGAACTTGGAAGAGACTATTGAAGCGTCATAAGTGGGCAGTACCGAATAAGTAGCAAAAATCCTTCCCAGACCAACAGAGAGGTTTGATTGATTCAGGGATTGCCGACCGTGCTCAGTCTTACAACGATTATCCATGCTTATCATGGAACCGTGGTCTTGGAACTGGACCTGAGGCTGAACTGCGGCTCTCACAGTGTACATCCAGCAACACCCTGAAACTCAGAGCAGAGAGTGACGGGTATTGTCTTTGGCGAGTTGGCGCTGGACCCCTTCTGCAAAGGTCGGGATCCGGGTGTCTTCGGTGCGCCGGGACGAGACCCACATGGACGGCACGGCGGTCACGGGAGCGGGCCGTGGCGGAATTGAGGTTTTTGGAGGCGCATGATGCCCAGTATTGGAACGTGACTGGAGGACGATATCGGTATCGATTTTAATTTGATCTAGCAGCTTCAGGTCCACTGATGCTCCAGTAACTTATCGAGCTATTACTTGTGAATGCAGCAGCATCTCATAGGTACTAGCATCTCAAACCTCCTAGGAATGTTAATCAAATGAAAAGCTTATAGCATAGATTGCGAGGTCCTCCTCGCCTCGCCTCGTTCCGGCTTCTATCTCGAGCAAAAAGTATGCCATCCAATTCTATCCGCGACTCCAGCACCTCAAAAATGGGAAACATGTAGCATCGAATCGCACCTCGCCCCGTTCCGTGGACAGAAACTGCCTGTGATTTTCTTCCACTGATATATCAATCCTCCCCAACGCCATAAGATTCCCCTTCGTAACGCAATGCCATCCAACCGCTAAGATTCCTCGCTTTCCTGAATGTCAATGTGAAATATGCGTGCAAGCGTGTGAAATATGTGGTGGCCCCTTGAGTTTTACGCACAGGCCCCTTCGCGTCTCCCAGCCAAGTTGGACTCCTAGCTCAGACCGAGTATCCTCTTCGAGTTCTCATACATCACCCATGTGATGCTCAGCGCGGGTGCAACCTTCAGTAGGTTGGGCGTTAGACCCTTATATAAGCCACGGTAGCCCTCGCGCTGGATCGTCTTTTTCGTCACATCCCAGATACCAGTATATGTCGCTGGATGCATGACCGTACCTTGGGTCTGAAGTCGTGTCCGAACCACGTTCAAAGGGTAGACAACACTGGCACCAAAGGCTCCAGATGTAGCGCCGATAATTCCCGTGGCAATGTTTCCTGGATTTACGTCGTCTTCGTGCATGTTGTGACGCCTTCCGTACCAAGTCTTGTATGACTTTTTCAGCAGCTCAAAAGTGCCCATGTCGATAGCGCTGTATGGGAACATCCCCACAAGGCCCATGGTCAAGCCTCGATAGCCTGCGCGGATGCCGCCATCTGCATACATCTTGGCGGCCGTCTGGCGAACCAGAGCCACACCCTGGAGACCGTCCTTAACAGTCTCGCACTGAAGACGGAACTTGAGGGTATCAAGAGGGTAGACAGAGGCCCTATATGAGCTGTCAGTTCACGAATCGGCTCAAGATTTGGATGGAACATACTGTGCAATCATGCCAGCAAACCCACCAGAGGCAAACTTGGACCATGAACTGAGGTGCTTGGGATCTCCATGACCCTCGAAATTTGCGAGAGCCCGTTTCGCTGCTTCATATGAGCCAAACTTGATGGCCGTTTCCGGCATAATTTTGACGACATTGAGGCCGTTTCCTGGGTTCATTAGCATTGTAACCTTGAATCGCCAGCCTCGATATTAAGGCTGGAACGGTATATGGCTTCCTTACCTGCAAAAAGACCCCGGACACCCCCCGACCTAAACAGGTCTCGAAAAGCATCGCCAAAAGGCTTCGTTGCATTCCTCAGCGCGTCAAGAGGACGCCCTTGCTTCAGCGCCGTCCCCGCAGTCTCGTGACGACTGGCCGTGTTGACAAGTAGATAAACCTTCAACCGGTCGAGAGGTGCGGTGGCCGTCCGCGACACTCCGCCGGCGATGGCACCCGCAACAAAGTAACCTGGATCAGGCACAAAGTGTGTCAGTCTAAACTTCTTGTGCACTGTTGGTAAGACTCCAGTGGTGTGTCCATGGGTGCCATCGTCGACGTGTTGCGTTAAGGATTCGGCCACAGCCGACGGCGTCTCGGTAGCCAGGTCATCGTAGTCGTAGGGTGCCGCAGCGACGGTGCCCATTTTCTCTGTGGAACCCGGAGCTTCATCCAGTGCTGAGGAACCGTTTTGGCTGCCGGATATCGATGTCTGACTGGGAAGGGGCCTGGGCTGATCGAAAGGAAAAGCGACCCGGAGAAGAGAGCCGAAAAGGGTGATGAAAAGGGAGCGGAAGCCGTCCGTACCTAGACCCTCTAATGTTTCCTCGCTCACAAGTGTGTCTCCTTCGGGGGTCACGCTGACCACTGAATAATAAAAGTCGAGGACGGCATGAAGGTGGGAGTCGTGGTTGTGGGAGGGCATAAAGAGTAGGAAGTTTCTGAGAATCCATCATCAGCTGCGGGATCCCTAGTCATTGGACATGTATCTTGAAAAATGCAATCTGGCCTGGCAAAAGCTGCTATTGAACCCATCGCGATCCGGTGCGAG
The DNA here is from genome assembly GCA_014899095.1 of Fusarium buxicola. NCBI lineage: Eukaryota > Fungi > Ascomycota > Sordariomycetes > Hypocreales > Nectriaceae > Fusarium > Fusarium buxicola. The sequence goes on along the minus strand of JAAVUK010000094.1, from coordinate 14,957 downwards.
CTCGGGCTTGGCACATGACGTTGTGAGGTTTATCCCCGCCAAAATGACTGAGCATCATCTGACGAGATGCGACAAATGCCCAGTGGAGACGACCAGGGACCAATATTTCAGATTCGGAAAACAAGAACGAAGCAAGGAAATTGGAAATTGGTGACTAACCGCCATTCATCAAAGCTGACATAGCCGTCATTGTTGAGATCCATGTCATCGAAAAACTCAGCGAGGCGGCGGTTCGAGAGGGTGAGGCCGGCATGCTTGAAGGCCGTCTGGAGCTCAGCCTTGTCGAGCTGCCCATTTCCATCCTTGTCGATTGACCTAAAGAGGGCAAAGAGCTGGCTCTCAGCCTTTTCGACGAATTGTCGAAATTCTAAATAGTGAAGGAAAATAAAAGGTAAGCGTTCAATATCGCGGCAACAGGTGCCGAGGCATCATCGGAAAGTCGGAGAGAGAGAGAGAGAGAGAGAGAGAGAGATGAGAAGGCAGGGTTGAGGTGCGTACCTTCATATTGGATCTTTCCATCGCAATCCTTGTCCACGTCGTCCATAATGCGCTTAAGCATCTCGTCGGCATTCTTCATGGCTGCAATTGCCCATCAGCATCTCTGTCGGGCGTGAGCCAACGCGGGCTCTCGCTTACGATGATCAATCCTCCGAAGTCCCTTCTGCAGACCCTTGAAGTCGAGCTCGCGAGCGTGGTCGGGCTCGAGGCTCGCCCACAGCTCCTCAACGCGTGCATCGCGCTGATTCTGCGACTCTCTCAACCTCAAGCCATCCTCGACTTTGCTAACCAGCTTGGACACGGTCATGACGATGGCGGCGGGTGCGACGGCGGCATATCTCGCTCCGGCAACCTAGATATCGAGATGGGCGGGCGTCGCGAGCGCGGGAGGCGCTGCGGGAGGGCGTCGTCGAGGTCGAGGTCGAGATCGAGATCGAGATAAGAGCGAGGTTAAGGCGACGAGGATTTTATCGTGTTACGGGGAGAACATGGCTGGGCTGTGGCGAGACAGGGCGAGAGGGAAGAAGCCGGCGTTGGATGCCAATTGACGAGGATAAAGGTAAGGGTGACCGGGTTGTGACGTCGGGTTGAGCTGAATTGAAAGGGCCCGACCGGGTTAATGCTTCGGTGCTCTCTTCTTTAAAAATGAAAATGCATGCCGTAGAGTGGAACTAGCCCACTACAGTACTGCACGTAGGCCAGCCAGGCTACTCCGTACCCTCTGTGCCCAGGGCCGGGGGAATCAGGGAATCTGGCCTGTGCTGGGCAAGCAATCAGAGGCACTGCATTATGTCTAGCGCCTCGGAAGGGCCCGCTGAGCTACCGTCCAAGCAGATGACGCCCTCGCATTGTCTCGGCTCAATGGCTTCGAACGAGTTCCCTTTAGCTGCAAATTACTGGCTTAAGTTACCTTGGATGTGCTGATCTTGCTGTTAGACAGTCATGTTATTTAATTGATGGTTTCCGCCGGAGTCGGAGCTGTATTTTTTTTTCCTCTTCCCTGTTGGTCTCAATTTATTCCCTGTCTCTTTGGTTGGTTGGGCAGATCCGAGGTTACCATCTCGAAACCCAAGGTCGGAGATGACATCGTGGCTGTGGTTGTGGCTGTGGCGTCAGTTGAATTCCGATCTTGTTGTCCGTTTCATGGCAACAGTAAGCCTTCCGAGCACAATGGGTGAACTTAAGAGGGACAATGACTTTAACCTTCAAGCTTTCTACCTATACCTTAGTTATTGTCCAAATCTAGAACGCCCAAACTCCTGCCCCAAATCCGTATCAATGCTCTCCCAAATGCGTGATCCGTTCAAATGCTTCATGTCTCGTTCCTCATGTCGCCCATGATAAAATCTGCTTATTTATCCAAACCCCGAGCCTTGACAAACCTATTGATCTGCTCCCGGGTGAGTTTGTCATTATACTGCTCGTAACACTCATAAAAGGAGATAATCTCCTGCGTGGCGTCCACCATGGATGCAATGTCCACGTTACTCTCAACCAGCCAGGCCGCAAACCGCTGCACACGTGACACTCGAGCCTGATGCTGCTTCTCCTTGGGTTCTGCGACACCAGCATCGGGCAAGCCTGCTTGGGCGGACTGGCCCTGAGCTCGCATCAGCGCCTGTTGAGCAGCTGCGAGACCCGCTGCCGCCGCCGCGCCAGAGGCATTCTGTCCGGGCACCGAATTATTAGGCCGAAGCACCAGAGCCAGGAGAATAGCGACTAGTGCTATTATATGCGGCGCGTATAGCAGTGGTAGGTCGGTCATAAAGTGGTCGTTCACAACCGATCGTGCCAGCTGCACCTCCTCTTCCACCAGCGATAGTTCGGACCGCAAGGCAGTGATACTTCGGTACGGTTGGTGGACGATTAGCTGGGAACGCATCTCGCTGATCATAAAGAACTCGCATTCGCCCAGCTTAGACGTGTCGATGGCGACCAGATCTCCCCACATCTGCCGGGCCTCTGTGACGATGAGACGAATGTGCTGAGGCGACTCCTCCATCTTGCAAGCCAGGTAGATCGCAGTCGCGATAACGAGGTATGGGTTCGTTCGACGAATCTCGACTTTCGAGAAAAAGCGCTTCATGTAGACTTGGGCCGTGGCCATGGATTGCTGTCGGATCGTCAGGCGCTTAGCCAGCCGGATCAACTCTGCCCAAGGCAATTAGTTATACTGTTTGGATAAAGGAACGGACTGCAGTGAGCCGCTTACGCTGATTGAAGTAGATATTCAAATGGCGCTGTTGCGGGAGCGGAAACATGCGAACAAGCTCAGCATTGTCGTCCTCGAGCTTTTGTCGCATCGTCACCAGCTGGTCCTTGGTGAACTGCCAGAAGCGACGTTGCGTTGACTCCCAGTAATTGGCTGACATGGCTCCTTGAGGCGGGCCGTCACGGCGCCTGTCCTGTGATGCTACGGCCCAAGCAGAAGGAAAACGGGCGACAGTCTGAGCCGTTGAGGTAAGGTGAAGAGGTTATATGGAAGAGGGGAGAGTCTGTCGACCACAAGGCTGGTGAGAGCCACCACCGATTGGAGCGATCTGTGGCTGGTGCATTTTGTAGTACAAGGCTGATGCCCTGTGCTGTGGCTGAGTTTTCAGTCTCTACCTACATTGGGTGGTATAAATCTCAGTTCTTCGTTAAGTAGGAACGTAGTCTGTTGTATGCCTGGATTCTCAGAAGTTAGGAATAACGGGTTAGAAAAGGTCAGTTCAACCATACTTCAGAGTCTTGCTAACTTGCATAAACAGGTAATTTACAGCGGCCGAGGTGAGGCTTACATACGATCTGTCAGTACCCGCAACAGCAAGACTCATACCGTGAACAGACGTTTAGGCTTTCTTGATATGAATAAGTCACGGTTGTATTAGAACATAACATAGGAGTTGACTCTTGGCGTCTTAAAGTGAGCCTTGAAGAGCTCTATTCGTGGTGACTTTAAACCCACGGTTTTAAGAAGTTTAGGTACGCGGACGTCTGTGATACCGTATATTCCATGAACCCTCAGGTCTGAATTACGCAACACCCTTGACCCCTTAACAACTCTTGGCTCCTCCATACCCTTCAACAAGCGACTGGGAACAATCATGCCTATTGAAACTCTGGTAAGTCACAGATAAATCAGTATTCTGGTCTCATCTAAGATCCATGTAGCCCCTTGATATACGACAACACAAATACAGTAATACAAGACCTTAATGCTAACGGCTTCACCCTCTCCCTAAACATCCTACTTATCAGTCTTAATTATATATCGCCAGTTAACGTAGGACAAAGCGCCAGGTCGATATCCCAAGATAAAGACAAAAAGAAGAGGTACGTAATCAGGGTTGGTGATATACTTGGTTATTCTAGTTTCAAGACGAAAACAACAGCACGTCCCTCTTGTTTTATTGATCATGACGCAGGTCGAGAAGGGCTTCAGCTCATATTCACAACCTTTGTAACCAACGACAGTAAGCATTAGAAGCATCCAAATCGTTTTCACTCGGCTTTTCACGTCAACCAGTCATCATTCATCAAAACATGATGTTATATGTCCCTATTCCATTTACTTCATCGGGTTAATGAAGAAATGATCGTTCGTCATGGCCGTAACCTGGAACTTCATCCCGACCTCAATTAACCCCTCGGCTCTCGGTGCGCAAAGCATACCAAAGCTTGGTTTGAACTTTTGCCCAGAGTCAATTCGTCGATACTTCATGAGCTGATTCCAAGGTTGCCGTGGGTGCTTTTCGGCTGTAGCAGGATCGACGTTGGGCACTTGGCATCTCAAACAGCGGCATACCACATCCAGATCGAGGCGACTCTTGCCCTCGCCGATTTGCAGCGTCTTCCACCCATCCTCAATCCAAGGTTCGCTGCCGCGAATAATGATGTTTGGCCGGAAACGCTCAATCTCAATCTTGTCCTCTCCCCCTTGGGTTAGGCGTTCGTTTAGCTCTGTGATGCTCGCCAAAGACCCAACCTATGTAGGTATTGTGTCAGCAAATCTAGTCCTGTTTGCTCTCCAAAGATAATGAGGGGGAAACTGACCAGTACAGGCATCATGTCAGCAAATTTGATCGCCTCGGTACGCCCGAGAAGATGAGGAGCTCCGCAACCACGAAGCACACGAGGCGTTGGACCCTTATACATAAGGCGGACGTCCATCTTCAGAAAGTTCGAGATTGGCTGGGTAAGACTAGCTGAATATTCCCAGGCGTCTGTTTTCTCGCCCCAGATTCCTGCCTTTTTGAGCTCAGTATTATGTTGAAGCCATTGATCTGTAGGATGGGCTGGGATATCAATATTGTGGTCTTTGAGAGTAATGGTGAGCTTATCCGTATCAGAATCCCAAGCCGTACGTATGAGGGTCATGTCTGAATTCGTCCGGATGGTCATGAATTCACGGGTTTCGGCTGAGATGAACATCCAGTTGCGGTCCAGATCCAGGCCTGTCCGGAGAAGTTGAGTGGACTTGACGTCAAAGCCGCGACATGACTTGACAGGATACACGCGGAGGCCGACTATCTCATCAGCCGCGGGCAACGGCGAGTAAGTGGAAGAACTCGGCGCATGTTTGCCATCAGGTTTGCGGAAGATAAAGAGAAGAATCAGGAGGGGCAAGGTTGTTGAAGCGATAACGAAGAGAATATATGCCAGCGAGTGGCCGTTGGAAATGGTTGAGAGATCCATTGCAATCGGAGCCAGAGAAATATTGTTTTGATAATTCTGGGGTAGAGAGAATTGATAGAAATTGAAGAGTGACGGAGGACTCGGGGAGTTGAAAATGATTCCAAATGGTGTGGGGCCATCCCAAGCTCCCGATGCCATCATTCACCAACAAACGTCAGTTGAGCTACAAAAGAGGACAAAAGTCATGCGTAGTTACAAGAACCAACCAGTCCCATTAGTGAGCTAAGCTTGGATAATTGACCTCCGATAGCAATCAACATGAAAAGATTAATTGAATGTAACGTGGCTTTAGAAAGGGAGGATTAGAGTCAAATTGATATCCTGTCTTTTCCATACGAACACTTAGGTTTGTTGCAGCGATATATTCCTTCTAATACACTGGGCTATGCTGTTCTTGTGACCCGAATTGATGTGTTCGATAATGAGGAGAGTGTAGATGTTAACCCGAAGCCACCGCGGCTGTCTCCGTATGTTCAAGGCCCAAGGACAAATTACACAATTTCAAAAGATGGTTTATGGGTCTGATCGATTCGTAGTTCTAGCAACATAATCTCAATGACATAATTCCATGAGTAGTTTTCCAGCCATAATTCTCCGCAAGCACAGAGAATTAGGAGAACTTGGTAAGTAAAAAACTAGGTTAAGAAGAGACACTTATATTAGAGCAATCTAGTAGTTGTGAGCTTTCTGGCACAAACTCCCATGCTTTCCTTGTGTGAAGGGGAATCAACTGGTTAAGTTGGCACAGAAGAATCTATGTACAAAACATGATGCCGTAGCCCTTAAGTGCAAGCCCCGTCCGCCACTTATCATCAGTCTCTAGCTCACAGAATCTTCACTGTGGTTCTTCTTGTCTTGCGCCTCTGGAGTTTTTCCGTTGTATTGAAATTTTATCTTCAAATCCGTGTTGGTGAGGTTCTCAGACCAGATGAGTTGTGAACGACCAGGCAGATGAAGATGGAATAGGTAGCTAAGAGCCCATGATGCACTTGCAAAATACACCGCTCAACTACCTAAAAGTCACACAGTACTATGAGCCGCTCTGGTTACGTTTCACGTCGACTGACCCGCTCCTTGGTCAACCTCCAGCTCTGAATGCATGTGCCCCAGATTCAAAGCGATAGCTCGAAGCAGAAAACTACAATGATGCAGTCGATCGATTTGAAGAAGCAGAGAAGATCGACAGAACGGATATAACATCCATTCTCGAAGGAGCGTATGAGCGGTATCGCTGGAGAACATGACGTTGTAACTCGACAATAGTTCTTCGCCCTCCTAAGAGCCTGGCGACTTCTTGAGTCTGGGGGACCAGACGTGGGAAAATCCGTTATTGGGCCACTCAATCCCTAGATTCCAACACTATGGCCCTCGTTAAGATCCTTTCGCTGCATGTAGGTTCTTGAGCAAGGCGCCTTTCCAACTCAGCCGCCACTAACGACTATTTGGGAAATAAAGTGCGCGCCAGCGCTGTGCGTTTAAACATACTTCTTGGCTCTCTCCTACCGTATGTACTATACAGTCTTTCAATCAGTCGGCCAGTGAGTTTTGGGAGTATTGGTTTGTTGAGTTTCCCCAACGAAGTTACCGTCTTCGAACCAACAACTCTATCTGTTCAGACTCAGAGTCCCATGAATGGCGCGGTGATTGACTGAAGAACGAGAGATAAGATAAGTCAACTGCTACTGTATTAAGTTGTCTCCCGCATGTGGCGCACGGGTTCCAGCCTCAGCCTAAGGGTGGCGCGGCCGTGGCTGAGAGCTCGGACTCCAAAGCGAGGGGGAGGCGCTTGTTCTTTTCTCCGCCAGGTGAGACAGCCGGCGAAGAGAACGCCATAGCCGACGAGACACACCGTAGTCTACACCGTCGAAATGGCGGTGTGGCGATGAAAAGATGGCACGCGGTGTGTATCAACTCATGGCTTCGTCTCGTCTCATGTTCTGGAGGTGGAGGGAAGACCCGTGATGGGATTGTTTCTTCGAGTGTTCAGATCCGTGCGTCTGCTCGCTCGATGCAGAGATCACAGTTCGAGATGAGGTCGTGAAACCATGACTGGTTGCGCCAATCTGGGCGCAGAGAAGTGATGGTCCCAAGATAGAACGATTTCTCTCTCACAGTCTTCTCTTTGCGTCGACATATCTCTTATGGGGGGTCCATCAATTCAGTTCAGTTCATCCAGTGGAATCAGTCATTTTGACGGTTCAATGCCGAGACCACGTTCTACAACTCCGAGCAGAGTCTGAGACCCAGCAGGGATGCTATGCAGGGCGCCCAAATGGGTCTCTTGTCTCTGGAACCCTTCATCGCTCATGTCTGGCTGTCGCTGAGGCTTGAGTCTGACAGGTTTGACTTTGCGATAAGTCAAGCCCGTTGTTGTACGATTTCGCTCTAGATTATTGTATGGTCTGCGCTAGGAAACTAAAACACAAAGCATCACACTTCATGCTTTACGTAGTATGGCAACAGTCCCCGATACCCTATCTTTGTTTGAGAGTTCAATACAGACACGGCACGGACAGGGCCCGGACCCTTCCAAGAAACACCAGTTCATTGTCCAGCGTAGGTCGGGACCGCACGGTGGACGAGATCGGCGTGGGCGAAGCCCTCCCTCACCCCCAACCCCTTGGTCCGGAGAAAGAAGGAAGACAAAGCACGCCAGGTCAACATCCGCTAGCAGATTCACAGCCCGCCCAAAATAGATAGTACCATCAGCCATGCCATCCCCGCATGATGTCCTGGCAAATAACACGCAGGCAAGGGAGGATGCTCATGGCGTGGTGGACGGGACAAGGAGGGCCTGGTGAGGCGCTTGGACGGGGACGGCCACTTCCACTGATGAAAGGCGGGTGGCAGGGCAGGATTGGATTTCCGCTAGGGAAGCATTTTGATCAAGGTCAGCGATGATCTAACCGAGATCGATGATACGGGTTGCGCCAGAGGGGCCAGAGGTGGTCTCAAAGACCAGAACCGCCAGAGAACAACAGAATAAGCAGAACAGCATCCATCGGCATTCTCCAAGATGGTGTGGTACGTGCAGAGCGGCAGACTGCAGTGGCAGTGGCAGTGGCAGCGGGATGAGAACCCGTCTGGTGAGGCGGTACTGTAGGGCGGCAATGCGACCTCTTCTCTGTGATGATGAAGGGATTGACAAGTTGCAGCGGCAAAACACAGTGTTTACTTTGCCGCCGTCGTCACCGGCTATCGTCAACGCCGCCCACGGATCAGCGACGATCTTTGGCGATACAGTCTAACACGACGCACAATCTCACCCGTCCTGCATTGGCGATGCATCTCCCCATACGGCTCTGTGTTTAAACGCCCACAAGCACTCCGGCCGCCGTGGCCGAGTAGGAGATTCTGGGCGAGGGTTGCGTTGAGCGTGGGCCCCAGGTCTCCTCTACGGCGCCAATCCAGGGCAATCAGAATCCCCTGCTTGGGTGCAGATGCACGCTGAACCTGCAGACGTGGGTAGGGTTATAGATGAAACGATCCGTTTCTGGCGGACAGCTCAGGTACCACAGATTTCGGGAGGTTGACTGATGAGACAAAAGAGGTTGGTGATACGTAAGGTCTATTGTAGGCTTGTCCTGCCACTCAATCAATCTACTGTAGAAGCCTCAAGGCGCTACCCTACATACAGTACACGGGCCTCCGCAATAACGTCACCTGGCACTTCCAGAAGCTTGATCAAAGGAATTCGACGATGATCTCTCTCTCTCTCTCTCATCCACTTTGCCTCTCGTGGCAATGGCGCCGGAGATCCCTTGTAAGGCCTTCGATAATGGTCAGACCTTTTGGGCAATAACAACGACAATCAACGGCATCCCATTCGGCGGCTGTCCAGGGCACAGAGGGATGCGATCTGCAGAGCGTCTCTCCACGATGTTCCCGGACTGTCCACAATGACAGAATGGCACAGTGCTTTTCAACCGCCGGTTTACGTCCTTGTCAGCCCGCCACGTTTCCAATGGACCCATGCCCAGACGCCGATTGACACACTTGGGACTCCGTTCACGGTTCGCCCGCCGCTAAACCCCTGGGATAAGAACCTGGAAGGTCTTGAGGCCGCCAGTAACAGCGGATGGCAGCCCTCCTTCAAGTGGTCCAGTGGCCGGGAATTGCTTCACAGCTGTTCACAGTGTCGGTCATGCACAGTGCTATTGCTGCTGGGGACTAGCTCTCACTGCCTTCCATGGATCGCGCACCAAGCATCCCACCCACCATCCATCCATCATCGGTCACTCGCCCGCCTGCGAACCTGATCCATCGCTATCCCAACCGAGCTGGCAGCCCAGCAGGGTTCAACCAGCCTCGAGCTCAGACCACGGTTGATTGTACGGGTAACATAACTGGGACGCAATGGATGTTGTGGACGGACTGGGGCTGTTCGGCACTGCACCTCACCTTACCTCACGGCCTCACCGCGATGCAGCTGGATTGGTGTATCAGTTCAACAGCAACGAGCGGGCATTCAATACCAGAGGGTACAGTGCCTCGACCGCTCCAGGTACACTAGATCAGATATGTATGCCGTGGTAATAAACGTTGCGGGGCACCAAAGGTCGCAGATGAGAAACGCAATCCCAATACAGTTCCTCCTCTCGCTCGCGCGCAGTCAGCAGTGGATAATAACAATTTCAGCATGTCAACAAACAAACCGGCGAACAACCAATCCAATCAATGTCCCTGACGGCAGTGCTACACCATGGAGAGCGCCTAATTACACGGCTGTGAGTGCCCTGAAAGGGTTGTTCAGAAAGGGGCTTGCTGCGCTAGCACAGGGGAATTAGAGGGAAGCGCACGCGGCCAAGATGATGCCTGAGGTCCTGGACCAGAAGGAACTCACTTCACTGTGCTTCCGTCACTCACTCACCTGATGAACGATGCGCACCCTTGGAAGCCTGTAGCCTGGCAGCTGGAGCCCTGGTATCGGATGTTCCTGCGAGCCAATTTTGGGGAGGATTCGGGACGGGTTGTCAATCAACGGAGGCGTACACGCTTGCGCGGCTGGGGATAAAGGGACAAAGCTGAGGGAAAGCATTGAACCCATTGAAAGAGCTGGAGGCACCAGTACCGGAACTCGCTGGAGTCCGTTGAGGCACACTATGGCCAAGCTGGGTGCGGTCAAGTGACGAAGACTGGAATGGGGACCCCGAGAGCGCCGGGACGACCTAGCACTGGGCTTACTGGAGTGGGAGGGCATGGCTAGGCATGAGACCGGGTAGCCGCTGAGTTTCGGATACCGCTCTGGATGCAGTCCAGCCCCGCGTGAGCCAGGTATCTCAAACTGAGCCTCCTAGCAGATGGTCGAGCTGTCTAGCCCCTGGCCACCTTGACCACACTGTTTTCACAAAACATCTCGCTACTGTGCCGCCTCCAGCGACCCTGCCGGCAGGGACAAGCATGCCACCAAGATTACACTGTGGCACATGCTAGTCCAAGGGGAGTGCTGGCGCTCTGTAGGTCAGCCCAATCATAACAAGGTGGCAAAGCGGCCGGGGCGGTCGTTTGCGGACAGTGATTTGCCAGAACCAGGTCCCACCCTCATCTCCCTGTTCGGCAAGCGGTTCAGGTGGGTCTTCTGTGGATATAGTGGGATGCAGGTGGAGCTTCAGTGTCCCCAACCAACAAAACTCGCCGTCCGCCGTCCCCGGTGCATCCTGCGTCTCCCACACTCACCACCTTCTTATCAAAGCCAGCCGTCACCCTCGCACTCTGCCCCTCGTACCTACCTCGCCTCGCTTCGCTTCCCACAATTCACTCTCATCCACCAAAAACCTACATCAACCAACAAACTTGCTTCTCTTTACACTTTGAACAAACTACGCTCTTCTCTTGATTTTTGGTCACTCTGGCGCATCTGTCCACCACGACGATTACGACGACTCCTAAGCACACTCTTGCCCGTGTGTTCAGCGCTCGACTCATTTAATCCCGCACCAACTCTGGATTCCCCTCTTCGGCTCACCACCTCGGCGCACACTTCGCGCGTCCTCGGCTCTTCTTTTGACCAACCATTGCCAGAAACAGCTATAGCATAATGTCTGCATACTATCACTACAACGCCCATACCGCGCACCCTGCTCCCGTGTCGCACAACCACCATGGCGGTCGAAATCGCAGGGCGCCCCGTCTTTCCATGTCCCAGAATGCGCAGCGTCAGTTCCGCGGTGTTCGTAGCATGAAGGAGCTCAACGAGCATGCTTCGCTCTCTGCCTTTCGCAATAAGTTCGAGACCAGCCGATCCTTTGATCTTGAAGATGATATGGAGTTCTGCCCTGGTCTGTTGACCGAGAACGACGTGAGTTGCCCTGGCGCATTTCTCATCGGCGCATCCGCATTCTGACTCACTTTTCGCAGTTGGTCTCCATCTCCAGTTCATCTGAGCGCTCGTCACTAGCCAGCAACTCTCCCGACTCTTCTCCCACTCAACAACCCAATACCGTTGCTCCTGGTTTCTCCCTCAACTCAACGTCTCCCGCTTTCATTCCTCCCAGCTTCCACACTCAACAGTCGAGCTTCAAGCTTCACCAGCCCTCGGCCACCCGCGGTCGCAATGCCATCCCCATCATCAACCCGGCCACCGGCATTACCATGTCAAGCCCTCCTCAGTCGGTGTCGCCCGGCAGGATGCAACAGTCGATGCGTCGATGGTAAATGGCTTCGAGCGGTCGTTCTGCATCTTTGATTGGATGTGGGCCGACTCTCGTGCCGCCTTACCGGCGGTTCATCTTGAACTGTAGAACTATCCATTTGTTCTTGGCGACTTCTCATCTTGGCGGACATATCGAACGACCAAGACATAATTTGGCATCATCTTCTTTTGCGGGCTGGGTTCCTCGAGGCTTTTTTCTGGGGTCGTCACCGCTTGATGCGGCCGTCCTCACTGTTGGCTCCAACAACTCCGACAACCACCATCACATTCCTACCTCACCTGTATAAACATCCTTAATCGACATACTCCCTTGTTTCAACCGACAAGTTTCAATGAGGATATACCTGGCGCGGCATGAGAAGGATCGATACCATTTTCGGCTTGGTTTCTTTGTTTTATTTTTGCGACAAATCAAATACCTAGGGTTTGAGTGTCCGCCTCGCAAGCTGAGGCTGTCTGACACGAATGGGGCGTTTTAATCCGCGGTTTTGCATTTCAAGACGACATTGCATCGGTGTATGACGGCACGCGGACGGATTTCTGATTTTCGGCAACAATTGTTTTTTGATTTTACACGGGACGCATGGGTTGGCCTCCCTACACTAACCAAAATGTCTTCTCTCCATCACGGCCATGGGTACATGAAGTCACCAAGAGAAAAAGAACAACATAGAAGGAGTGCTTTTCACGAGCGGGGTCTTTACGGGTGTTTTGATCGGTCGCATCTGGGAAATGTCTTTTGAGCGGTGGCCAGGATCGAGACGAACGGTGTCATGTTTTGCAACAACTACAACATCTCCGCACAGGGGATGGGATATGGGAAATCACGGGGAGTTGGTCGAATCTCCGGTCTGATTCCGCCACTACAAACGAACGGGGAAAGGGTCTACTTCTGTCCATTTCTCATCCTTCTTTGTACCATTCCGGGACAGTCTATATATTTGTCCTCTTTTTTGTCTTATTTCTGATGTTGGTCGGGCTTCATGAGCGGGACGTGAGCTCATCCTGTTTTGGGGTGGAGTGGTTTATGCTTGGGAGCGTTGCTTCATTTGTCTCATCCTCGGATGACGGCTTTTTACATGTTTTGTCTCGCCTTCGCAAGCATCTGGAGTGATGGGGCCTTGGGATATATGACACGATCAGAATCAGAGTTGCGGGTTGGTTTTTGGGATTACGGAGGCCCTCGAGCCTGGTTTTACAATGCAGCGGTAGACTGCGAATGTGTGGCTATTGTTAACTGGGTATTGGCGCTGTCTGGTTGCGACAACGCGGCTTCGGAGCTGCGAGACGAGAATACATGAATGTTCAAACACTTGAAAGTCTGCAGTGATGTTGATTTGTGTTTGGTTCCTCGAGCTGAGGTTGCTTTGAGGCTTGTGTGAGAGTGAATCTTGGTGTGACAAGATGGTGGAGGTACGACATGACATGATAGCGCCATTGGACTCTTGAACGAGTGTATGTGCAACGAAGAACTCGTAGACAAATGCCTACCATTGGTTATGCTGTGTGGCAGTGTCTATCGAGCCGCTATAGCTTACCAGTCACCCAGTTGACACTCCAATGTCCCTACAATGCAATATGCATTGGGTCCAGGTCAAGGTCAAGTCGAGCTATGCTTCCCAGCCACCCCCCCCCCGACATGCGAAACCAAGCTCTCTCCCATCACGATGATCCGATGAGTAACCCCCAACCCAAACCGCGCAATTGGCCCTCAACAAAAAGATGTGCAGCATTGGAATCATGGCATTTCTAAATTATCCTCGGCAAAGGCAGAAGCATCGATCTCCCCGATCGGGATTGACCAGGCGGGGCTAAACCTCGCGGGAATGGGAAAAGGCAAGGAGAAGTGAAGTGATGATGCTGGTGACGTCACGGGGATGTAAGTGACGAGCTTTGCTCTCCACTGCAAATGGAACAGACCTAAGCATGCCTGATGAGAAGGTATTAAGCTTGTGGTGTTCCCCTGCAGCTTCTTTTCTTCTCCTCTTTATTACAATTGCCTTGCCCTTGATTGATTCGCCTCTCAAAAGCTCTCCCTTTCCTTCAATCCAACCTCGGAGCAAATATCTCAAACAGTCGACAGGATGATGTCAGCGAGATCTATCCTGGCTCTGCGCTCTGCGCATGCGAGCAAGGTCGTCATGGGGAGGGGACGTTTCATTTCCACATCATCACGCCTGGGTCTGAAGGAGTCATCGACTCGTAAGTTTCCATGCCCATGCCCATTGCATTCCACTGCCCAGCTCTACTCTCATCATCCCCTGCTCCATTGCCGCTCCGCAGACGCTGACCAGGGCCGCAGAGACCAACGTCGACTTCGACAAGCACAAGCAAGACTCGCTTGCCAAGCAGAAGAAGGGCACCGGCCACTGGAAGCCCGAGCTCGCGTCCGACAGCGAGGAGGCCGTCAGGGCCGACCGCTCGACCGACGATCCCGCCAATGACATGAAGAAGCTGCAGGAGAGGACCAAGAAGGCGGCTGAGGAGACGGCCAAGGCGGGGACGAGCATGCGGGATAACATGTGAAGCGGCTGATCAGGCCAGGCCAGGCCAGGCAGGATGCTGGCCTTTGTGAGGCAAGACTGCAAGGTCTCAAGCGAATGGGGTTTAGGACAAGGGACTTGATTGGGAGTTGGAGGTCGGATAATAAAATGATAGTCCGAATTGATTCGCCATTCATAATTGTATACATTGCTCGTTGGCTACTTTATATGTTCATGTCTGGTTAGTGACATGTGAGTGTCCCTGTAACACTCAACTCGAAATAAAGACAACTCACTTACAGTATGGTGCATAAATATCATCTGCGGTACCATGACCAACCTAGAACTGCCATACAAGAGCGAGGAAATATACATACAGGTATGAAAACTTTAAATCGTCAAACAACACCATTGTTGTTCTGTCATGTAGGGTAGTGGCATGCCATGCCCACGCGACACTCTTATCGATAAGCCCAGTCCCAACCCAACCGGACCTAACCTCCATTCAAATCATCTCCTCGCCGGTCTCGGTCTCAGCCTCCGAAGCTGCATCCACCTCCGACTCTACGCCGTCCTCCTTTTACTCGGGAGGTCCCTCTCCCTCTCCCTCAAACGTCTCCCCCCCCGCGGCACAACCACCGCCGAAA
>JAAVUK010000093.1:0-27707 GCA_014899095.1 Fusarium buxicola | reverse complement strand
ACACACACACACACACACAACTGCTCTTCACGAGTCGCGAACGCTGCCGACCACTCCCTCTGCCGATTCAAACCCTCGACCCTTTTGTCAACCATCACTCAGATCAATACCCGTGGAACATCATCAGCAATGGCGCCAATGAAAAACCAAAATCTGAATTGTAGTAGTAATTACGGCGAGGTCGTTGCGCAGAAGGTCAATGTCCTTGCCTCTTGCTACATCGTCGACTCTGCCGCCAACCTCAAGGGCCTCCACTACTGCACTACCGGGGTTGCAGGTATGTCCTCCCTATCTCCCCATCTCTCCCACGACGCCATACTAACTCTTATCCAGGGGCCGAGTGGTATTCCTGAGGTCCCTTCCTCAGGCCTACCCTCCCCTCCGACAAGCCCCCCCCTCGCCGCACTAACCTCGTCGAACGAGCTTGCCCTTCTGCCCAAGAGCAAGAAGCGCGAGATCCCAGGCCGGCGCCTGGGACGGCGAGGGGGGGCAGCACTCTCGATCAGGGAAGAATGTGAGAGATTCTTCTGTGAGTCCATGAAGACGGCATTCCACGGTGAGAGGAACCCGTCGATGAATGGCTCCGGCCTGTCTGGTGCTTATTTGCAAACGCCGCCGCCTGATGACCGGCTTCCCGAACACTTCAAGCATGTTTCCGACGACAACATGTCTGGCTACGACATTTCTGCCTGGTTGGAGATTTGGGACTATGCCGGTGGTGCGAGTTTCCGTGCCTTTGTTGCTGATGATGGAGAGGAAAAGTCCCTCTTTGTCTTCTTTGATATTCAAGGCGTCCTTGGCCGCGACCTGAAAAAGGCGTATGCAAACTTCGATCCACTATTACTGTGCGCTTACTAATTTGGTCTGATAGCCTCATGGCCCTTATCGAATTGGCCGACGGTCCTCTGGACTGCTCCCACATTGTCACTTGTATTGACAGGCGCATCCCCGTAGATGAGGCGCTGTCTCTGTCCAAGAGCCTCCAGTGGGTTGGTTTCGACATGATTACCCTGGATCACTGGGCTCACGACCTCGACGTCACGAGCAAGAGGTGGATGATGATGGGCATGGAGCTGTAGGTACCATCTTTCTTCCTTGGAGTTTAGGGAGTGGATGTATTTTCTTTTGGTCTCTCTTATGTCAATCTCGTTCGTGTGTTTACCGAAATATGGTCTGAAGGCTTGCTCGGCGGCTTGCTCTGCTATCCTCGGAGAAGTCTGGTAGCATTAGGCGTTGAGTTGCAGAAAATCACAATAACCCCAGGGCTTTTGGCGCACCTCTCTTTTTCATGATAAGAACGTCGAGGTGTTGGAGCGTTTTAGCTGTAACGGTATCTTTGTTTCAGGACGACTTTCAGATACATACCTACCGGTTGATATAATAACAAAGCGATCTTGAAGCGCTAAGTAGCCTGGTCTATCACTTTTATTGCATTTGATCTATCTAGCCTATCATCTAAAAGCCCTCCTCAAACTGCCTCACCTTGAGGCCCTGTTCTTGCAGGTAGTCCTTGACCTGCTTGACCGTGTATTCGCCACGGTGGAACATGCCAGCACCTAGAGCGGCATCGGTCGTGGTCTTGTCAAACACCTCTTGGAAGTGGGCAGGGTTACCGGCACCGCTCGAGGCGATGACGGGGATCTTGATGGCAGCCTTGACTTGATCGATGAGCTCGAGGTCAAAGCCGCTGTTGGTGCCGTCCTTGTCGATGCAATTGAGGAGGATCTCGCCGGCGCCCATGGCCTCCACGGCCTGCACGAGCTCGACAACGTCCATGTCTCGCGTCTCACGGCCGCCCTTGATGGTACAGGCATACCAGCAGTACTCCTCCCCCTTGGGGCCGGGGAAGCGTGTCTTGATAATGTTGTGGCGGGTGGCATCGGGCTTGGGGACGTAGAAGCGCTTGGGATCGACGCTGACGACGACGGCCTGGTTGCCGTACGCACGGGAGATCTGCTCAATTGCAGTGTTGCCGAAAAGCTTACGGCCAAGAGAGTAGTACTCCTCGGCGGCGAGAACAGCGTCGGAGCCGATCGAGACCTTGTCGGCGCCGGACTTGAAGTACATAGTAGCGATCTCAAGGGCCGTGACCTTAGTGCCGTCTGTGTCCACTGTATCGCGGATGCCGCCACCGATGGTCAGGGGCACGAAGACGGTGCGAGACGTCTGACGGAGGATCTCGAGCATGGGCAGATCGGCAATCGGGCAGTCTCGGAAAGAAGTGATGTTGAGGAAGGTCACTTCGTCTGCACCAGACTCGTAGTAGCGCTTGGCCATCTCGACGGGCTTGCCGAGGTTGCGCACGTTGCGGTCGTCGCCCTTCTCGCGGACGTCGTACTGGTCACCCTTTGTCACGACGAGATCACCCTGGTCGTTCGTCCGGACGTCGAGGCAGGCGATGACTCGTCGTGTTAAGCTGTCCTTGAACTCGACCGAAGCACTCGCGACGGCTTCATCAATAATGGTGCCTAGATTCTTCAGACCTTCACCGTTGAGAAAGGCACGGAGCGTCTTGAGGCCGGCAACTCCAGATTTCTCCGGGTGAAATTGTGTTGCATAGATGTTGCCCCTGGCAATAGCGCCCACGAAAGTCTCGGTGCCATAGGTGCCGGTTGCGACAGTCCATCCCTGAGACTCGAGCTCACCCGGCTTGTACGGGCACTTGTACGAGTGGACATAGTAATACTTGGAGTCTGGCTGAAGGTCATACATGGCCCTACCGCCAGTAAAGGCGCTGTTCCATCCGATGTGCGGGACAGATTTACCTGAGTCATCGAATCGGTCCAGGGCAGCCGGGATGACTCCTAGGCCAGGCACGTCCGGGTCCTCCACTGAGCCCTGGAAGAGAGCCTGAAGGCCTACACAGACAGCGAAGAAGGGCTTGCCATCGGCAATGTGTTTCCGGATAGGTTCAAGATAGCCGGCTTGAGAGAGTTGTGACAGACAGTGGCCGAAGTGACCGACGCCAGGGAGGATGAGTTTCTAGAAGACAAGAATGCGTCAGTCACGAGGAGTCAAGACCTGGACGGGACCTTTTCGGACCTCTGCGTTGGGGACTTCTTCTGGTGATCGAATCCATTCAACCTCGTAGCCCGACTTCTCAATGGCGTTCACCAGGCTCCTGACGTTACCGGCGACATAGTCCAGTAGGTGAACCGCGGGCATCTTGCCCGATATATGATGTGGAAGATGTGAGAGATGTCAGAGTCTAAGAACCAGAAATCAAGCCGTAGCAAGAGGCAGAGTCAATCTGCGGGAGAGGTGAAAGTCGCTAAATAAAACAAGAGGCTCTTTGACGCGCAACGTGAGTCAGAAACGTGGTTATTTTGATGGTGTCAAGATGTGACTGAATCCAAATCCAATAAGACTCAACGGCTGCGGCTCGAAATTCAAACAGCGATAGCGGGGCAGTCGCGATCCAGACAGGGTTGCCCCGCCTAATCCCTGCAACTCTGGACTTTTTCGGAAAGTGCCGCTCTTGACCGACTCATGGACCTACGTTCGTTAGGTACTTACCTAGGTATGATGCCCCCATTAGCAAGTACCTAAGGTACTGTAGCTTTCTGTCGCTGGTGCGTGTCTCATCCGAAGGCTCCGCGACTCGACCTTTGTTGTCCGCTCCCCTTCAGCTCTTCTCATCCCTCGTTCTAGAGTTTCATCTTTCAAGGCGACCCTACGGGGGGACCTTTTCCTTTAGTCATCCTTGGATGACTTGAACCAATTCATCTCGAATATCTACGCTCCTACCTCGCTCTCTGCCAACAGTATGACTTCCTCGTTGGATGAGACCAGACTGGCCGACTCGTCCGCGGTCCTCAATGTCGAGGATCAGCTTGAACTAGATGAACAAGAAGGGTGGGAATACGAATATTCCACTACCGAGACCGAGGTGCGCATGCGCTCTAATCTACCAAGATTCGTCCGACGCAACCCGCTGACATGATCCCCCAGACCTACTACCTGACACTCGAGCTTTCATATCCCGAATTCAAAGACAGGCAGTCGAGACTCCCTCATCACAGCAGAGGAGGGTACTACAAAAACTGGCTGGATCACAACCCCAGTCAGTTGAGGAGGACCAACGGCCATGACAATCAAGGAGACAATGACGACGATAACGATAACGAGCCACTGCCAGAGCCCGAAGCCGACGACGACGAAGAGATTGATCCCGAGCTTAACAATGACAAGGAAAAGGGCGTGGATGCAGGAGGCGCAAGAGAAGACGGCGACAAGGCCCAAGGGGAGACCGAAGACATCCAAATATTGGAGCTCCATTCTCCAAATCCAGTCATCTCATATAAGGGGCGCATTTTTGAGGGACAATGGGCTGAGATTATTGGTACAGATGCCATTTTTGCAAGACGGGACAGCGATAACCCTTTACCTGCCCTACGTCACTTGGATGGGGATGTTGATTTCCTCGGCGCCTGCGCATCGAGAATCACGACAACAGAGAGCTTGCTGAAGCCCAAGATCTCTAAGGAAGACCCACTGGCGGCAATACGGGAGGAATGGAATATTCGAATTCCCGTGGGCAAGGACAGATCTGGAGAACGAGCTCAGCAGACGCGGTTCCTGGAAAATATGATGGCGCTCAAGAAAAACAAGGGCGAGACGGATCAAGTAACTGTGTGGGCGAAAGATGGTGAGGGCAAGGATTTCAAGGACAACCGGGATCCCGACTATAAGCCTCGACGAAAAAGGAGGTTGCTGAATGAGGATGGAGAGGAGGTCGTTCCAAAGCGTGAGCGGCGGCGCGCAAGTGGACGTAGAGGTGGACGACCAAGGCTACGGGCCGGGCGTACCCGCGGTCGCAGGGCGACTGCGGCTTCGATCGCGGCAACACCATCGACAACAAGAGATTTTAACAGCCCCGGACGCGAAGGGACTCTGTCGACGCCTACGCCAGATACATGGAACGAACTCTACGAGGAGGAGGAGGAGGATGATAACATGGGTCAAGACGAGGACAACGATAATCGAAGCATCATGGACGAAGACGGAGACATGTCAATGGCGGACTAGGCTGGCGAACATCGAGACAACTGCCGAAAACAAGTCGCGATGCCCAAACGCCGACGTGACACCATAATGAGAACGCATGCATGATTGAGTTGAGAGTTTTACAAAACCCAATAGCGCGGGTTGCGTCTTGATTGAGGACTGGGACGGGAAGATACGGGCATGATTTTAACCATTGGCGCATAAGATATGATACCCATGACCTGAGAGTAGGCCCACAATGGATCTGAATGTATTTCTCGTGATGACTGCACCGTGGCGGCGTGCTGGTTTGACTTGATCTGATTTCATCTTTGAGTTTCATTGGTGATGGTACTGTACGTTGGATGTGGACTACACTGTTGGGTGGGTTACTGTAGAACTGAACCAGAGATATTGATACATAATTAGATGATGGATCATGACGGCGCAACAGGCGATGAGCCACGAGAGGGTTGCGTTGAGAGCGCGCGCCCCGACGATCATCCAAACCATGTTCCTGTTTGATGCTGATGCAACTGCTGGCGGTGAAGCAGCAAAGCTGGCCTCTGGTGGAACCCACGAGTTGCGCGATGAGGCCACTATTGGTCGACTTTGGCATGATGGAGGCGGTTGAGGATGGCAGCAGGGGCATGTACCAACGTCAACGGAGTCCAGGGCCGCCAGCCTTGTGGGACAGTGCCCTTCAGCCGATGCCAATTCTTAGACGCCACACCGAAGCATACATGTCGTGGGCGACGTGATGCAGGAGCTATCTATGTCGAGGTGTTGATGATGGTGGTTCGTTGGGACTCGGAGTCATTGGGCCGAGACCGGGGGCTACCTATGTTGGTGGAGGGGAGGGGAACATGCTTAATTGACGGCGGCAACGACGGTCTGAACAAAGTCATTTGCATTTGAGGACCCTGTGGTTGGTGCCGTGTCATGGGTGTCAAGCGATGAGCTGCTATTGCCGCTATCTACTGGGCCCTAAGTTCTGTCGGTTAATCACTCACAGTGGAGGGATCTAGATCGAGCGTTGATGCTCATCAAGGAATGCCCTATTGGAGATTATCGCCTCGTTAAGTCTATGCCAGTAGCTCTGGAGTTACTGTAGTTAAAGAGCGAGGAGCTGAACGTGGGTGGCAGCTTGTCACTGGCTGGAACACACCAGACAGAAGTTCCGCATTCCTTGAGAATACCGCAGGGTATCCTATCCGTACGTACATGACTTGAATTCGAGGGTCCAGATTGGTACTGTATGTATGTACCGTAGTACCTTGAGCATGGCATTCTCGAAGGCTTCCAGGGAACTTATGAACCAACAGATTGTCTCGGATCTGCTCCGTACTCCGTACCTCGTACCTCATGCAACAATAGATGGCTGCCGGGCTTGGTTGTCTGGGCGAGTCCCCGACACCATGGCCGGGCAATCATGGCCAGTGACCAAGACTCGTGGGCGAGTCCCGTGAGTCCAGTGACTATCCATCAATCGCCCACACTCTTTCATTCAGTCTCGCATCTTTAGTCCGTCATTCAAACCTCAAAAGCACGACGCTTCGTGACTCGTGGGCAGGGCCTGACCAGGTCACCCAACCCGCTCACAATCATTTTGCGTACTAATTGTGTACTTATGGTACAGTCAGCGAAATGGAACACGCAGGACCTGGAACCCGGAACCCAGCCCCAACTTGAGTTGCCACCGCTCGATCAGTTTGTCTTGAGTTTTGTAGCAAGCAAGTGTGTTTCGGCCGGAGTACCCGGTACGTGCTCGGCAGTCGTTTCAGAGCCCCGAAGTATGTACTCGCTACCCCTTGCGGTAAACTCAGTCAATCGACCCATTCAGGCAGGCTGTGCGTGACCCTCTACTGAAGAGCCCACAAAGCCTCGCCGGGTTTAGGAGGGGAAGCCTACCGCGAAGAGGGGTCCAGCGGTCTTTCCGCCCCTGACACGCGCTAAAACACCCAACAGTCCTGCCGTTGGCGGCAGCTCCGGGATGATAGTATTCCCCGGGGCGGGCATGCTACCCTTGACCTGACTCTGGCGCCGTGTGCGGAGTAAGCCTTGGAGAACAACGGCAGCCGCCAGCCTTGCTTTTCCAGGGAGGCGACAGTCAGCGCTGAATGTCAGGTACTCGACAGTAAGACATGGCGGACAGATGCCACATAGTCTACCTAGTAATGATAATTCCAACATGTTGGAAAGGTAAGCTAAGGTATCTAATGGATCACCGCTAACACTTACAACATGATGAGCTGCAAATAGCGGTGCGGTTCATCGTCGAAGCCGAGGAAACAAGCCCGGAACAGCCAGCCTTCCCCAGCCACAGGACCAACGTATTCGTACTCATCCTCGTTCGGGCAGGCACATCCAGGACCAGGACCAGGAACGAAAGAGACCGCTCGATCCGTGCCTTCCCTGGAGAAGCTTCCGTCCTGGCGGAGACTCTCTTGGCGCCAGAGTCCTGGAAAGTGCCTCCTTTTCAGTGGAGCACCGCCCAAAGTGGGCTGCAAGTGCCTCAAGGGTGCATCTTTGTGCATGTACCTTAGTCGTGGCAGTCTGGCGTCTAGGTACCTTCTAGCTTGGTTAGCGCCTCTCCACCACTTCCGTCTGACCCTCGCCCGCCAATCCATGCCCTTCTCGTCCAGCATCCATCCCATCTTATGGCGCTGAGCGCTTCTTTTCCTTCTTTTCCTTCTTGTAGGATCTTCATCCTATTATTTCTTTTCTTCTTTCTTTCTTTTCTCTTCGTCCTCCTCTCTACACTTCGAAGGCCTGGCCAGCGACACGCCCCCCAGCGGCGTCGTGATTCCCTCGTTCGTTCGTGATGCTCATATAGCTGGACTATCTTCCTTCCCTCCTCCTCCTGTTTCTTCTCTCGCTCGACACCTCGGTGGTCCCGACGATATATCCGGAAGACAGTATTCTCGCACTTCATTCCGCCTCTACCTGCTGTGGTTGTCACAACTTCCGGGCCTCAGCTGCTCATTACTGCCAGGACCATGTACTGGTTACGCCGTTTCACCATTTTGCTGGCCTTTATGCTGCTGGTCTCGTTCGGTGCATGGCTCGCTCCTCGCCTATTAGATCCGACCACCAAGGGCCCCGAGAAACGTGCTCGGGACCGCCTCTGGGTGAATAGCAGTCCCTACTTCTGGGATCGTCAAGCCTGCCGTTGGATTGGTGTTTGCGGACTGCACCATTTGCGAAGCGATCCTGCCTCACGGGGGGATAATGACCATGAGGATTCTGAATGGGGAGAGCTGAAACGCCGCTCCCTAGCTTGGGAGCCCGAAAAAATCCCCCGCCAAGACCCTAAGCGGAACACTCATCACCGCCGGAGGATCCTTAACGATGTTCCTGACTATGTGATGAAGCATGCGCCCTTGGTCCATCTTTACTCTGGCGAAGAGTTCTGGCCCTCGGACATTCGTGAGCATGTCGAACATATGACCGTCTACGTGGACGACGAACCCCTCAACTCGACGAAGAAGTGGACTCTACATAACCTGCACGAGTTGAATAAGATTTCCGGCAAGGTTATCCTCCAGAGCAACGACGACGTTGAGGATCGCCCCAACTGGCTGCATAGTCACGACAACATACCCAATCCATTCCCTGACGAGGATGAGGGCGACGATGACGCCAACACGCCTACGCCCAACCCTGAGGAACGACCCGAGCTCCGAGAGCCCACGACCTGGTACGATGTCGACAAGTCTCACCCTCTTCATCGGATTACGGACCCCCGGAAGCTCAAGTTTCAGCACCGTCGCCGATCCCAGCTATATCCCCGCGGACATAAACCTGACGCTAATGGCTACTCGAGCGCTCCAGCCGTACTTGTAGTTGTTGACAAGGGTTCTGGCATAGTCGATGCCTTCTGGTTCTTCTTCTACTCTTACAACCTCGGCCAGACAGTCTTCAACATTCGGTTTGGCAACCACGTCGGTGATTGGGAACACTGCATGGTACGCTTCGAGAACGGTGTCCCCCGAGGCGTCTTCTTTTCAGAGCACGAGGGTGGACAGGCATATGCCT
Organism: Fusarium buxicola; assembly: GCA_014899095.1. Taxonomy (NCBI): domain Eukaryota; kingdom Fungi; phylum Ascomycota; class Sordariomycetes; order Hypocreales; family Nectriaceae; genus Fusarium; species Fusarium buxicola. Next base: position 18,683 of record JAAVUK010000093.1, on the reverse strand, counting down.
TTGGAGCTGTCGAGAAGCGCGGCGATCGCCCTGTTATCTACTCGGCTGTTGGCTCTCATGCCATGTATGCTCTGCCTGGCACCCACGCTTACATCCTGCCATTCAAGCTCCTCAAGGATGACACAGATAAGGGACCTCTCTGGGATCCCGCTCTTAATAACTACGCTTACCATTACGACTACACGAAGGAGTATCAGGAAGAAACCGACGAACTACGAGAGCCACAGAGCCTTGTCCCTGCAGCTTCAAATCCCCACGCACCGACCTCATGGTTTCATTTCACTGGCCGCTGGGGGGATGAGGTGTACTCTCTCGCCGATCGCCGTCAGTGGCGCTTGTTCGGACAGTATCACTACGTCACGGGTCCTGATGGACCCAAGTTCAAGACTCTCGACCGTGGAAAGATGTGCCAGACGCGCAAGTGCAGGATTCTCTACAAGCTTGATATCAAGGGAACCTGGTACTAGACATGACTCTGTTTTGGTTTCTTTGGCGTCGACACACGGTGTCGTTTCTCTTTTCATGTTGTTTGCGCGTTCCTTATACGTATACCTATCCCTCAGATCGAAGTTTGGATAACAAAAGCGATCCATTCATGTCTCTTGTTCTTCCCCGGAATGGTCGGAACAAACGCGCGGCCAGGGTGGAGCAACGAATGCTCGTATTTGGACGGGGCGGGAACTCTGCGGGCCGTAAAAATCGGCTGGTTGGTATTTAGAAAGGGCACAGTTTTACTCTGTACGGTGTTTCTCGCTGGGCTGATTCTTAGCTTTTCCTTCTGGATTTGGGGGTTGTTGATCTAGATGTTGTGGACGATTTGACTTGACGGTTTGTATGTGTTTATGATGGGGCTTTGATACCCGGATACCACTTTTTGCCCACGTTTAGAATAGACTTGATTTGACCTTTGCTCAGAATAGCAAGCTCGACGAATTGACCCAATTTGCAAGAGACATAGGATTCGCGTTCAACAGGGGTGGTTGATTATGCTAAGAGTACAGCTTGGTAAGCTGAACAACAACAACAACAACAACAACAACAACAGCGCCTTCTCCATACTTTTGCCAGCGTAGTGTTATAGCTGTGCCTGGCTATCGAGTGTCATGATTGTAAATCTCACCGCTCCCAGCAATACAGCACGTGTCTTGACTTATTCGTATTCGGGGTCAGGGCCTCAACTTTGGGATATTCGGACATCAGATGCGAGGCACGTACGTCCGGAACGGCAGATGCCAGGGTGTTGAGTGGGTTTCTTTTTTGCACTATTCTGGATCTGAATGTCTATGTAGATAGACGTGCTTCCAAAAAGAGACAAAAAGCCACAGAAGAGAGCAGCAGCTTGTTTAGTATGTGCACTTTTGAGGGTACAAGCTCAATGGCTGAGAACAAAGGGGAGGAAGTGAGCAATATCGTGATACAGAAGATTCCTTGCGTACAGGTTTACAGTTTCCCTGCAACTTCAACGTACAGATTCACACAGCGAGATGCATACGAAGATCTCTCCATCTTCTCCTGGTATTCAAAGTGCCGTAACATATCCCGCATGCCGTACGCCTTCATCCCCTTCATTCATCTCGCTCTGGGAAAAAATAAAAATAGCAGGAACGCCTTGTAAACCAGAACCTTTCCATCATAACGCCAAACCATAAGAGTGTGTGAAGAGATAGGGCAGTAAGATAGCCAAGCATATAGTAGCGACGGATATATAAAAATAAGTGGAAGCCAACTTCGTGGTCATCGTGAGGCATCATGTGTCTCTGTCGTAATATAAATCTCATGGCCTGTTGTCGTCATCTTCATGAATATGAAAACCAGCCGTGTCCCCGTTGGGCCATGCGCTCTGGGTGCTAGGGTATTCTGATGGCTGGCTGCTGGCATTGCTGCCATGGTCCGCTTGAAGAGGGTCGACGTTCTCCCCGTCTGAAACATTATTCTGGTCTTCAATACCAGGCCACGGTTCATCTTCTGGCAGCTGCCAGCCCTGAGACCCTTGATCAACATCTACTTGACCCTGAATGGCCATTTCCATGTCGCCGACGCTCTCGTCATCATCGTCGTACATGCAGTCCGAGCCGCTCTCGTAAATCTCAATATTAAAGTCTGAATCGTCATCAAATTCATCCCGAGCTGCGGCAGGTGCAGAGCTACCTCCCCGGGCAGGGCGTTCTTGAAGGGGAGCGTTGCTGTATGGTGTGGCATATGCGAATGGCGTAGTTCCACGCACTGGCTGGCGATCTGTGAGACCGAGGGGCATAGGGCTTGGCGAGGCAGTCCATCTTGGTGTAAACCGATGGCTCGGAGACCTTGTGCGACGACGCTTCATGATAGCTGACTGAGAGTTGGTGTGTAGAATGGGAGATGAGCGATGGTTCTGTCCATACGAGGCGACGCGACGCTTGCTGATTGCAGGCGAAACTTGGATTGGAGCGGCCATGGGCATGGATGAAGTTCGAATGTGAGGTGGACGGGAGCCTCGTCGGCTCGCAAGCAAGAGCGACTGACCGCGTGTGACTGAAGGGCTCGACGATCTTAGTGTCTGTACAGCCGGGAAGAATTGCTGTGACGGCGAGGATGATGTTGGCTGTCTCTCGTTTCGCGCACTCATTGAGCTGTTTGCGCTCGGTGGCTCGTCGAGCTGTTCAACCCAAGACCAACATTCCTCGCAAGCATTGGTCTCTGTTTGTGATGCCGACGTATCAGGGATGACTCGGTTCATCTCCTTCAGCATCTGCCACGTCCAGCCCATCTCGTACGCCTGGAAGTCCTGAAGATAGGCATCAGGATGGGTGACGAACAACCTAGGTTCAGACGCCCTCATCATGACTGAACTTAGGAACTGCACATCCCAGATGGCAGGAGTCATCATCTCGGCAGGACTCAGAAAGCGAAGCCGCGAGTCCTTGTGAACCTTGCGCAGGGGAACCCAAGTCGACTGGAGTCCCAAGAATGTTGACGAACGTGGATCCGTGGTTTGCGGGCGCGAATATATGTTCATCTCGCGAAAGACCTGTCCAAATGCTGTGTTCATCGCCATAGTTACGCTGCGCGCGTCTGAGCCCTTGATAGAGATGGTCTTGATTAGCCCACGGCTTCGCAGCCGTCGGTCGACAACGCTCTTGTCACTGCAAGCCTTGGGTAGCAACCATTTCAAATCCTGATCCGAGGCTGTCCAATCGGGGTAGAGAGACGTCTCAGATCGCAATGTTGCTGTACTGTGTGTCATCGGAAGTTGAGTCCAGTCGTCGTTGGAAATCTGTGGCTCGTTTTTGAATTGCTGAGCCTCCTGCCACACTCTCTTGAGAGGAAACGGCAAGAAGATCACCTCAACTTCGAACGGATGGTTGGGCGATGGCATTAATGATTGGAGTTGGATGACCTGCGCCTGCAGTGACTGAACCTGACTCCAAAGTTCTTGTGAGTGAGTCGTCCGGCTCGTGGCAGTAGTTGAGACCGACACAATGCTAGCATCATCGGCGCGACGAGACAGGATGCTGTTGTTGTCATTAACGACGCTCTTGTTGTCATTGACGAGCCTCTCGACCTCGTCAACCCGGCTTTCCAGATCGGCCATGCGGATATCAGCATGGTCGTGCTTTTCGTGGCAGTCTTCGTGTCCCGGAGCAGTAAAAGAAACGGTCTCCAAACGATCTAGTCGCTGATCATGGCTGCCGACAGTGTCGGAAAGATTCTTAAAGGCACGGCGTGAGACTGCCGCATTAAACACCGCAGCTCGGGGCTCAGACTGGGTTGGTGTACCCGCACGAGGAGTATCGGGTGGCCTGTGGTCTTGAGAAACGTATACAAACGAGTCAGCCAGCGGCGCCTGTCCTTCAGGCGCAGCAGCCAGCTTGAAGCCTTGGGGTTTGTCCTGGACTGGGGATAGAGGTTTGTTTCCAGCAACGCCATTCAGTGTCTGGAGACCCTTCCCAGCGAAGGGTCGCAGATACTTTGCTTGAACCGATGAGGTTGTGGAAGCCGTTTGAGATGCTATCAAGCACTGGGCTGGTATTGGGGGCATGGCAGAGTGATCCGGCTGGGACTGGATGAAGTCGCCCCAACTCAAGGTATCCGGAATTGAGGCAGAAGCGCCGGGGTTCAAGCTTGCGAGAATCCTAGGGGGAGGTCCGGCATCATCTGGCGTCTTTTGTATGAAGGATAGAGCTCCTCCTCCATTGAAACTTAGGAAATCCATTCCAGGAACGACAGGCGGGGTCTTGACTGTCAGGTCCATCACGGGGCTCAACGGGGCTCGTCCACTCCTGGGTTTCTCATTCTCCTGGCCTGGCAGACTAACCTCGGGCTGCTGGGCATCACGATCTCCCTCCTCGTGATAGCAGGCATGGTGATTGCACATACACCATTGGGACTGATCTGGAACAAGGTTACCTGTGGGACATCGACTCCAAAACCTCCGGCATCCGCATCGAGCTCCATTGGCACCAAGGCTTAGGTCAACAAAGTTGCAAGCTCCTCCTGGTAAGCTGGGGGCCGGGGCCTTGACCGCAACAGCATCAGTGTAGATGTCGAAGGCATTTGGGGCGAAATGGGACGGGTCGAACGGGGTCGCTGCCATTGGGAGTTGTGCGCGCTCATGTCGCGGGGTCCGAGTCGAGAGCGAACGGGCAGGCAGGCTCGGGTGCCTTCGGTGCAGATAGAACCCAAGGTGAAGAGGAACAAGTTCGTAGAGACGAAACTGTGTAGATATCACAACTGGTTGGAGCAATGGAGGCCGTGATGAGGTGTCACGGGGCCCTCAACCAGGCCCAGACGGGTCGCAGGCAGAGCGGCCGTCTAATTTCAGTTCATCGCACTACACGGTGTCAGTTACAGCTGTCGAGGTAGAAGACGGCCGCGCGCAAGATCCATGGAAACCGGACGAGGAAGATGGAATGGAGAATTGGGATCCTGGGGCAGCTAGAGAGACTGACCAAAGCGCGAACGAGGAGGGGAGGGAGCGGCAGCCGATGGGGAGGACAGCGTTATTTATATGACTTCCAGGGGTTGTCGCTCGTGAGCGTCGAAAAGGAATGGCAGGCGAACGGAATGGAGTGGACGAGAAGAAAAGTCGCGAGATGTGGAGGGAGCGAGGTTGCGCAGGCGATCCCAATTGCCTATGCCTATGGTCGTGGAACAGGGCGGACAAGGCGCCGACTTTCTCGAGGAGGTGGGATGCCTTTTCCCCCACAAACACGCTTCGAGAGTGTTGACGCGCGCACCCTGTCGAGGCACTATTACCTGATACGGTTGGACAACATGGCTGCCTTTAAGGAGGAATAACAGAGGATTTGTGTGAAGAAGACTGAATCTCGGAAGAAAATCACCGTCTTGATCAAAAAGTCACTGGGAAGCACGACAAGTATGAACAAGGCTTGTTTCCGAGACGTTGCATCAAGCCCTGGATTCGAATCAAGGTCAGAAACCGTTGAAGAAAGTGAAGCCTCCAAGTATCTTCCACTTACAAATCTTCAGCGGATAACTGCAAGGGGTAAGGGAATCTTAAAGCAGCGCCGCTCGTGTCTCAGAACGCGCTCTATCCAAAGTCCCCTTCAGAGTTGTCTCTCCTACTCACCCCGCCGAGTTAAGTGATCGAACCGGAGCACGCTCACAGAAAGATACACAGCGCAACTCAGCGCCACAGACAAGGGGCACTCGCCAATAGGATGCTTCCGCCGTAGGGCAAAACGCCCCGCTCCCTGAGCTGTCCTGGACGGCAGTGACGGCGCCTCCCCCCGTCTGCTTCTGAGTCAGACGAGTTTCCCAGAGTCTCCAGTGAGTAGCAAACTTGGCACACTGAACTTGAAGGCTCACGCCAAATAAGGTCAAATGTTCATCTCGGTTGTATTTAATGTGCGTATGTGCTCTTTGAACTCGTTCTGTCCCGAGTCGATTAAGAGCCTCTTACAAGCTAGAGTCTATTGACATCGGGCACCAAGCGCGTGCCAGGAAACGCAACAAAAAAGAGGTGTGAGAAATTAAGGTCCCTCTGTTGGGCAATTGCGTCACGAGGCGAATGGCCTCATTGGCTACCAACGTACAGTGTTGCTCCTTTTTCTGCCCGAGGATTGACGTGATTGTCCCCCATGGTTGCGTTACAGGTGGCCTCGTTGAGTGAGGCGACAGCTGGGCCTATCGCCTTAAGAAAATGGCTGGCTCTGTGAACGCGGCAACACGAGTGGGTGTACTCCGTGTGCGATAGGAAATTAACAAGTCATTTACAGTTTCCAGATCAAACCGAGTATCGGTTTATCTTGCGGCCCTGATAAAGTGTGTTAGGTTGAACGGTTCAATTGATGCTTGCCCAAGGACAAGCCCAGATGCGGATATCTCGACCAAAAAAAAAGCACCTCTCTCTAACTTGCTCCGAAACGACCCGAATCCTGTATTTGCAAAAACTTCGAAAGCGGTGATGTCCCATGTTTACATGAAATGAATGGTCCCATCAGGTATGCGCCACCCAATGCTCCTCATCGCGCCGTCAAGATGCGACCATCAGGCACAGCCTTGTGCGTGAGTGTTCTCTATGACACTTTACACATATCACACCTCGCCCCAGCTCCCCATCGGTCCGTTGGAGGCAATCACAGAACCCGTACCCAGCGACCCTCCAATGTCCCAGTAATGCCGCGACGACACGCTACTCCGACGAGCCGATCGTCGCGTGCTCTGACTCGCGCAGCTGCTCGGGTGCCGCAACGCCACGGGGCTAGCGGGCGTTGTCGCCTTGAACGTCCGCCGCTCGGTAGGGGGCCGCATCCGCGACACAAGAGGATGGTGCTGCCGAACGCGGGCCAGTTTGGCGGCTATATCCTGAGTGCTTGACGTCGCCAGTTGAGCCGCCGTTGAGGGAGGTGGGTTATTGCTGCGCGGCATGAACCGGGCCCGCAAATACCGGAAGACCAGCTTCATGTCCAGATCTCTCTCCCATTCTTCTTGGGTAAAAGTGTTGCTCATGGGGGTATCTTGCCGCGGTGCCTGCACCGGTTCGGCTGGTGGCGCTGCGGGCCTGCCGCGAATGTCAATGGGTCGAGATGCGGTCTGCATCGTGGGCTGGAACTGGGGAAATGATGCGTGTTCAGGGTTGGCGTGACGGATACCATCCGCCGCTGAGTGTGAAGTGTTAGATTCTGGTATAATTGGGAGGCCAGCATAGGGCAACGGCATTTGCTGGACTCGTGCGTATGTGGAAAAGGCGCCGGGGTGGTGAGATATCTGGCTCACCAGCATACCGAGCTCTCTCGACATCCTCTCGAGAACATCCAGCCGCCAAGCTTCTCTGCTTGGGTGCTGCGGGGGTTGTACCCCAAGCTGTTGGGATGCGCGGGGTGTTGATGACAGATCCTCATCGACCTCAGGTACGACTTCTCCAAGCAGGATGGAAATCATACGCTCATCCATTCCAATCACATCTCGCATGAATTTCCTTGTGACCTTTGTGAGAATGCCTTCTGACTCGACTGGAGATCCTATTGCGTCCTCATCGTGCCATGTCATGTTGTCAGACTTAGCATCAAGAACAGGATGTGATGATACCGGGATAGGGTTTGATGATGAGGGCTTGTGGAGGGATGCTTGTGAAAGCCGTCTCCGCCTCGTCTCGCGCTGGATCTCGCCCAAGAGCACTCGACTGTGCTCTAATCGCCACTCTTCGATTCTCTGGCGCTTCTCCGACTCCCGAACTTCATCATGCTCCACGTCGAGCTGTCTCAAGTCAAAACTCTCCTTTCGCCGGTGCTGCCGCCTCGGGTTGAAGCGCTCGAACTGATATATTTGCTCCTGGGCATGTACACCCAACGTAGGCTGATCCAGATGGAAAGAACCCAGCCCATCATGGCTAGGAAATACAGGCAAAGATCCCTGGTTGTCGTCCTGTGGCGGAGAGTATATTCCAGGCAATGAGCGAAACCCTGGTAAGTGGCTGTCGAGGCTGTCGAGCTCGGCATCGTCGTCCTCTTCGACGGCTGATGTTGAGGCAGGTTGTCGCGGGTCAGCCCCCGTCTGCGATTTGGCGACCGAGTTCAAACTTCCCAGATCGCCCGCTCTCGATCGCCCGGGTGTCTGTAATGACTGATCAGTCTCGGTGAGATAAGACGTCGTCGTCACGTCAGTCGGTGCGAAGAGGACCCATGTCTGCGACTCTTCTGGCTGGCGTTCTTGGGCTATGTGGGCATCTCTTCTGGGGAGTTCCTGCTCGTCGACCTGAGGCCGAACGACGCGTTGCATCGACTGCCGGGTTGGTTGGTGGAAAGCCATGACTACGGCTCTCGTTGAGATGGTCGAGAGTGTCGTGAGTTTGGATTCCGATAAGGAACAGCGGACAGGATAAGATCGGTGTAGGTGATGCAAGTGGACCCCCTATGTCCGCCTATGTCGGGGGCTTGCAGAGGCAGTATGCAAACAGAGTGGGACGAGTAAGGTAGCAGGGAGTAGCTTGGACGGTCGCGGCCAACAACCTCGAGCCGACCAAGCTCAGAGAAAGGCGTGAGGACAAAGAATCAAGGACCAAGAATAGCGATGTGACGAGAAAAAAGAGGCTCTGATGCTACTAGATAGAAAAGAGAGAATGAAAGACAGAACCTCTGGAGGGGACCAGTGGCCAGAAGAGGGCACTACGCTTATGGGCGTCATCTAGACTAGACGCTGCCGTAGTACTCTGTACAGTCGGGAGTTGATCGGCGGGTGGGGGGGGAGACGACTCGCGTGTTCCGTCTGGGTGGACAAGCCATCCATCCATCCGCCATAGCCAGCTCAGCTCAGCTGGCTCGTCAGACACCCAACAACAAGCAAAACAGCAGTACAGTAAACAGTTGCATCTGTTAAGGTGCTTATGTTAAGCTGTTTCGCCCAACCGAGTCTAATCATCCAGGGCGTGCGTGAAGAGCAGCGGGAGACACTGCAAGGACTGGCGTGCAACCCTTGCTCTGACGTGGACATAGGTATTACAAAGCCCAATGGGATTCGGGGCCTATTGTTCAGATTTGCTGCTTTCCTATCTTACGCATCTTGACCGGTATTTCATCTGTAACCATGAGTTGATTCCAAGGTAGCATACGGGCCGAATGACAGCAGTCTTCGAGAAAAAGGGACCATGGTCGAGGCCGTCTCATACCCACAGGTTAAATGTTAGATGTGTTATCGGACCTGGACCTGCGCAACGATAAGAGATCTACCTAGGTAGGTAGCTCGCCACTCTTCCGCAAAGTGACACAACCGCAGCCAGCGGGTGCTTCTACCTAGCGGCCCCCCGCGGGCATCAGCTACCAGGTCCCGGAGCCTTAAAGGTACAGCACATACATACACCGCATGACAGAGTGAGATTTTATTTCCAGCGGATCCATCGCCTGCTCTCTAGCGAAACACTCCATGATCTCACCCAGGGTTTGCATAAGAAACTCATGGCCTCATCTCTGACGTGAGAGATAGACATCAGGGGTGCATATTGTACAAACCAGGGCATGGCATGGCAAAGACAACGGGCGCTACCTGTGACCTGGATGGCGTCACCAACCACCCGAGTGAAGTCATGTGGCCCAAATGAGGCGTAGGCTTGATCCTGAAATGCCCCAACAAGACATCTGGCACTCTACAAATCGTCTGCCGAGACACTGCTCTGCTGGCTGAGTAGTAGTCAATACCAAAAATCATCGAAATGTGAAAGCATTCCTCTTCCCTGCAACATTTTTATTACGAGGTGAGCAGGTTGATGCGCGCATTTTGAGTGACGTTAGCGCTGTAAATGCCCCGCCAACTGCTACTCCGGAACAGGCAGGCTTGTATCCGCTTGATTGAGCACCCATTCGTTATCTGACAACTCAACGACGGCCTGACGATTGAGTGAGATAAGTACAGTACAACTACGAGGTGATATATAGTCAAGTAACGTTAAGCCGGAGAGCCCGGGTAGCGTCTTGTCTGCTCATGCAGCGTTTCTTGCTTTTACGAGACCAAAACCGGTGGTATACAATGATATGAGCCTTGAAGTCTAAGGCGTGGCACGTCACATGAAATCAAGATAATTCTGAATGCAAGATTTCAATTTGCCGAATCGACACCCTTCAACACGAGAGGTCTCCAGGGGTCCTTATTTGACATGCCATTTTGACGCCAGTAAACCCAGATGCCAACCCAACCGTCACTCCTTTAAGCCTCAGACTTGAAAGCATCAGGGAAGCGGTGAATATTCTGCTTCAGGTTGCCGTGGTTGGAGAGGAACTGGACGTAAGCACCGTCAACCTTGACGCGGCCGGCGGCCTTCTTGTCGAGGTACTCCTCACGTCGGAGAGGGGTGAAGCCCCAGTTCTTGGAGACAATGATCTTTTGTCGGCCAGGGAACTTGTACTGGGATCGTCGGAGAGCCTCGAGGGCAATGGCGCGGGCTGTTTGTAATTAGTAAGACATTATGCAAGTGGCAAACTACACCATCGGGTTTAACATACTACCGTCACGAGTGCGGACGCTCATGAGAATCTGGCCAATGTTGACACGGGCGACAGTGCCGTTGGGCTTGCCCCAAGCACCACGCATACCGGTCTGCAGTCTATCGGCACCGGCGCAAGACAACATCTTGTTGATACGGACGACGTGGAAGGGGTGAGCGCGGACTCGGAGGTGGAAACTCTCTTTACCGGCGTTCTTGGTGAGGTACTTGTTGGCGCAAATACGGGCGGCCTCGAGGGCTTCAGAGCTCAGCTGCTCATACTCGTTGGAGACGAGGTGAATGCAGAGGGGGAAGTCATCGACGTTGGCGCGCTTTCGACCAAGATCGAAGATTCGGATCTTGGGGTCGGGGACACCACGGTTGAACCGAGACTTGGGATACGGCTATGAGGAAGATAGTCAGTTCAAAGGTCCATCGTCATCGTTGTTTTCGCGGCCTTCGTTGATGGCAGAGAAATTCCCCCACAGAGGAGCAGTTCTGGGAATTTCGTCATGAGATTTCTCCCAGAAATTCCCCAAAAGTTCTCGCCGGCGTCGAGCGCATGGAAACGCACCTTGTTCTTGCAGTACCGGTAGCAACGAGCGGGACGACGCGCCATCTTGTCGGTTTGTTGATGATCTGTCCGTAGTTGGGTGTTGTGTTGGAGGGAAGATGAGTCCGACAAAAGAGATCCTGACTGCCTCTTTCTGATTAATCCACCGGCTTGATTTCAAAGCAATTGCTCGGTCATCGGGGTGGTGAATGCGCCTAAACTCCGGCTCTTTAGGGCTTGCGGAAGTCCGAAGTATTCTCTGATTGGCTGTTTGGTTTGCAGCCCCGCCCCACCCGAGCACCCACTTGCAGCTTGCCAAAACTCCCCAAACTGTACAAACTTTTCGAAATTCAACCTCAGCACTCCATCACCCAACGACAAGTCGCCGTCAACGAGTCGCCAATCCGTCAAAATGGCCCCCCAGAAGAAGAGCAAGAAGGACGCCAACAGCATCAACTCAAAGTTGGCGCTTGTCATCAAGTCCGGAAAGGGTAAGGAAACATGGTTCTCGACTTGAAAAGTCATCACGTTGCTAATGAAAATTCTCAGTCACTCTTGGTTACAAGTCCACCCTCAAGAGCCTCCGATCCGGCAAGGCCAAGCTCATCATCATTGCTGGCAACACTCCTCCTCTCCGCAAGAGTGAGCTCGAGTACTACAGCATGTTGTCCAAGGCCCCCATCCACCACTTCTCTGGCAACAACGTAAGTTGAAACTCGCTACGTCTCCTTACAGTTTCGTCATCTTGCATTCCCGCAAGATGGCTCTTTTTACTTCTCAGGAATGCTTGCTGGTCAAGCGTTTCTCTAGTCCCAAGAAGCAGTTCTTGGGCCTACCCAGAGAAGAAGTCGTCTCGTCTCGACTTTGGAGGGTTCACTGGCTTACTCGTCTACTACAGATTGAGCTCGGTACCGCCTGTGGTAAGCTCTTCCGATGCTCCACCATGGCCATCCTCGACGCTGGTGACTCCGATATCCTCAGCGACCAACAGGCTTAAGCCGCCAATTGAGAGTGAATTCATGGCGTTTTGGGGTAAAATGGGTCCAGGGCATTTGAGGATATACCAATCAATGTGATGAAAAAGCGACGACTTTTGTGGGAGCATGCAGTGCAACGCATGGCAGTTCTCCCCTCGACCTATGTGTCGTGGGCTTCAGCTGGACTTGGTATCGATTACCAGTCCAAGTCATGAAAAAATAAAGCTCATGGCCATTGTTCCCCGCCATGCTAGTCTCTGCATTCGTGATCTACTATTACTGGGGTGTTGATGACGTTAAACATGCAATGTGCCTGTTCCGGTCGCTCACTATGCCGTTGCTGTTCAACATTAGACAAGGCTGACTGTTGGGCCGCCGTCTATCACTGTTTTATCCATTTCCCAAGGTATATGGATCTCTGCTTGGGACACCATTGGGAAATTGATTCTCGAGAATTTTGACAAGTCGAATATTCATTTCTGCGATACTTACTCGCTTCGGGTCATTTGATAGGAAAACTGCAAATTGGACATCAAGAGACAGCAAGGCGTTACTGAACATCCCTACAGAGACTCACCTCATAGCATTGAGCTGCTCTGGGAACTTCCATGTTATAGATCGCATTGAGCTCTGGCTGAAAGCGCGACAGGCGAGGTTTCGAGTACAGTTTTAAGCTAACAAATGCCTATCTACTTCCGGAATACCCAATATACTTTGTTAGCAGTTACATAACAAGTCATCCATCTTAACCGAACTCTGTTTTCATTGCGACGTGTTTGGTTCAACACACTAGGCAATCAGAAGATAGTTGTTACTAATAACCCGTGGAGGTCACTCCGTTGTTCCTAGGCCAATGGAGCGAAGTATGTGCCCTACGTAGCCCATGGTCCAGGGCATCTAATATTCCATTCCCCAGGCATCAACCTCCCAATCCGGCATCATGATCCTTCCGTCGCAATTTCCGGTCACATCCATGGATCATTAGAGGCACCAAAACAAAGGTCATGCACGCAAACGCATTGATCAAGGTTTGGCCATGTCATTTGCGGGCGGGAGAAACACAGAGCCCCTGGCCAATGAGTTGAGGATGAGTGATGGAAGGGGAAGAAGCTAGGCTGATGGCGGGAACCTCCACAAGGTCTTCTAGAGCGCCGCAGAAGAGCCAACTGCAACGCCAGCTGAGGGGGATTTGTTACATTAGAAGGGTCGTTTCACTACCAACACTTCAGCGCCCAGATGTTACCACGCACCAGGTGTCGCGGGTATTAATTAGCTGCTACAGTAGGAGTAGGAGTGAAGAGTACGGACCACAATGGTGGAGGGATGCGCGGCTATCAAGTAACTTACCTAGTACTCTACCTAAACAGTCTGTCAAGGGGAACGGGATGGATGCAGCAAGTTGATAATTATTAGAATGCAACTAATCAACACTGTCATCGATATCTTCTGCAGCCTGCAGCCTGCACTGCCATCGCTTACTCTCTGCGGCATCCTATTCTTCGTCAATCACTCACTGCTGTAGCAACTTACCGCATTGCAAGCTAATATCTCATCAACCTCCGTTCTCTCCCGCCTCTTCGGCATCGCCTTGACGCATTTCTCTTGGTTGATTTCGTTCGTTAGTGGAGCCTGTTTCAATAGAGGCTTGACTGCCCCAGAATAATCAGCTTCTGGACGCCAGCGCCACACGCTACGTCCCTGGTGACCCCCTACCTTACTTGAAGTACCTTACCTACCCCGTACCGCGCAACGTCTCTTTCTAGGCTGAGGCGCAGACACCACCTGGGCACTCCTATTTCGCTCTCCCGTTGAGTATTTGTGTTCCAGGTCACTGGGCGACGTGCAACGAGCCGCAAGCAGCAAAGCCGCAGACGTTCCGACAACACCCCAACATATTTATCCTCGACTTGGCTTCGGACGTATCTTTGCTGCATTCGCCTCGAAACATAGACAGCTACTCCTTTTATTTACCGCCAAGCGCGTTTGCTGCAATCCGCTCGTTATCGCAACATGTCTGCCGTTTCAAAGAAGCCTCCGGCTGGTGGCGTCGGCCGAGTATCCCACACCGAGTCGAGTTCGTCGCCAAGCTCCTCTCCATCGCGCTCCAACTCCCGATCATCTACTCCGACTAGTGGTCATGCGCGGACTCGATCGCTACGAACTGGAGCACCTGTGTCTGCTCGTGCCGCCGTCGCTCGGAGGGACACGGGGGGTAGCACTGCTGAAGCTGATGCTCGAGCAGAGGCCGCCGCTGCCCTTGAGGACCTACAGCAGCGCTTGGAGAAGGAGGAGAAATCATCCCTTCAATACCAGCGTCAGGTCGATGTTCTCCAATCGAAGCTCGACGAATCAGTTAAAGAGTCGACAAAGCTCGAGGAAAAGACGCATGAGCACGAAGAGCAGATCGAGACGCTAAAGAATGAGAAGCGAGAGGTGACTCGCCAGATGCGCGAGATGGAGTCCATCTACGAGGCAGAACGCAGTTCCATCCTTAAGGAGAAGGAAGAAATGGCAAATCGAGAAGAGGAGATGCAAGCCATGATACAACGACTCAAGGACAGCCTGGCCCAGCGAAACAACTTTGCCGAGGAGAACCGCCCATCGAGACAACGTGCGTATCTGAAACCCTTTCCCTTAGATATCTCTGCTTACTCGTGGTTTAGACTCAGCCAATTCATCGCCTTCCCTCGATGGCGGCAGCTTCGCACCCCCGTCCTCCATACAGCGCAGCGACTCGCGGAATAGCTCGAAACTCATACTCCAGAAGGACAAACTCATCGAATCGCTACGACTGGAGCTTGCTGAGGCTCAGATTAAGCTGGTTGAGTCGGAGAACCAGGGCGGCGGCCGGGTGCATGAGGTCGAGCGACTGCTTATGGAAGCTCGTATGAGCAACGCTCGACTTATGGAGGACAACGAGAGCTACCAGCTACTTCTACAGGAGCGCACCCTGAAGGGCGACTTTGGTCAAACCGACTTCAGCTACATGGGTAGTCATTCTAACCAAGACGCATTGAATGCTCTTGAGGGCAAGGCAGGAGGATCCAGCCTCGCTGACGAGCTGTCATCGGCTGCCGAGGGAGAAGCTGCCGCCGAGGGAGATCGGCGCCTTGAGTCCGAGCTCAAATCCATGAAGGAGCAGAACAAGGCCCTCACTTTATATATTAACAAGATTATCGAGCGCCTTCTCCAGCACCAGGACTTTGAGTCGATTCTCGATCAGACGAGCGATCTCAAGTCCCTGCCGGACACGAACAAGGAGCTACCTCCTGCGCCGGCCGATAGGCAGCAAAGCCCCCCAAGCTTGCTGCAAAGGGCCAAGTCCATGGCTGTTGGCCCTACGAAGCCGAGGCCGAGACCTGTCTCTGTGATGCAGCCTTCGACCACCTCAGACCATACCGACCCGGACAAGGCGCCTAGCATTCCCATCGGGTTGACACGGTCAACGAGCACAAGGCGAACGCGACCTCAGAGCGATCAGTTCACCGGCGCCGCCAGTCTTGTCAGCCAGATGTATAGGGGACCAGAAGGCCCCGTCTCTCCGCCTCTCGGCACCCCAAGGCACTCGCAGACCTTCTTCTCCCCACCAAACATGTCAGGCAATCCTAACGCGGCTGCCCGCGTCCCCAGCGGAACCTCAGTGGCCACTTCTGGCAACTTCCCTGGCATGAGGAGTGAGACTTCGAGCTTGAGCGGAGACTCGGGAGAGATGTCGACACCGCCCTCGCAGTCGCCACCCCGATCCCACACTGACAGGCACACGACGTCGTTCGCGGGAGGAAAGCCACGGCCGCTGCGGCTAGTCCAGGAGAACCAAGAAGCCGTCAAGGACAACAAGAGGGCGAGTTGGTACTCGCCGTTCAGCTGGGGCGCAAAGAAGGAGGACCAACAGGTGCCATCCAGCAACCCAATTCCTGAATAGAGAGGGGTTTCGCTGTAGGAATGGCCAATGGGGGCGGGGTCACACGGTGCTGTCTTGATTGGGCGTGACGGTTGGATATATATGTTCATGAGGCATCCATAGGGACTGATGACTGGTCATGTACGATTTGCGTCATTATATATAGCGGCGTTTGGTTCATGGATTATCACAGGCTCTATCAACACTGTCTCGTATGCACTAGAGATGGGTGGTGTTCTGGGATTCGTCTTGGTTGTCCTTGGAATAGGAGATGAGGTATCATTGCCAGTGTAGAAGTACATGACCGTTGATGAGTCTGAAAGGGTGCGATGTTCTACAGATATAGACCTAGGGAATAATACTCAGCTATGGCGCGTAAAGCTACGATTCGGTCGATACCGTTCTGTTCGCGGGTACTCTTGAGAAGGTTTGGAAACAAGAACTGGGAGATTCGCAGGCTAAACACGGCCAGTTCCTTAAGTCGAGTCACCGATCTACGACCCATATACAGTAATCATATTTACAGTCTAATTATACTCGCCGTCTACATATCACCAGACGCTAGCTGAACGGTCGATGAAGCCCTCTGGGCAGCTTCTGGCACCATTTGAGCCAAGCTACAGCCCCGCTGTGCACGCGTCTCACACAGCTCTCGTCCCTTCCGACCTATACTTTGAGACTCTTCGTGCAGCCTGCGCGATATCAATAGTCTGCTTGGAATGGTGCTGCGATGCTAGGTAGCCGGCCCATTTAGTGTACAGCACAGTCAGTCCACGTTGCCTAAAATCACTCTATGGAATTATGATGTGTAAGACGCCTATTCGCAAGCGCGCGCATACAAGGCAACCCCAAGCAGCGACGGACAAGTGGCCGGTGGCACGATGCCTTTTTTGACAGCTCAGCCGGCGCGAGACGGGATGATCATCTGCGCAGGAACCCGAGGCGGCGATAGGCTCGGCCTCCATGCCAGCCTTGAAGGGGTGATACGTAGCATGGGAGAATCTTGGGACATGGCGCGTGGGGTTTGGCGGGCGCCTCGGGGTGTGATGTAGATTTGGGGGTGCGAGCGGGATGGCGATGATGAAGTTGTTGTGTTCGTATGCCTTGGCGGTATGAGATCAAGGCTGATGGGATGTCGTGATCTTGATAGCCGGTTGAGCAGCCGGAGGCAGGGCGTATAACGGAATATGTATGTACTATTCCACGTAGTACCTCCGAGGGCCAATAGTACCTCCAAGGGCTAATCGAGACTCCCGTCTGACGCTCCTCTGTTCATGCCGCATGAACCTTGGCCGCTCTCGTGTTACACGACCTGGAAACGGAAACGGCCGATAGACCAAGCATGTTAATGCAGTACAGGTTGAGAGATAGATATTCCTTAGCCTACATGCCCTGTCCTCGAGTACGGAGTAGATTGATCATCGACTTCCGTAACGTACGTACGTAGTAATACTCTCCCTCGGCCTTTGATCACGTCTCCATACTCAAAGTGGCTGTGTTTTACTGTCTGCGCCGTGAATTTTGTGCCACGCCCACGGCTGGTGGTGGGGAGGGGATACTCGTGTCGAGCTGTGAGAGGCTGAGGAAGTAGAAGAGGAACTGAGGCCTGGAGAGCGCTGAGCGTTCTTGGCCATTTCAGTACAGTACCGGTAACTCTCTCTGCTGAGTGCAGGCGGCAGCTGGCGTCACGTCCACTGATACGTCCAGAGTAGACTATGTGACAGCCTGATGAATTCAGGTTGGCCGAGGCCGAGTCTAGCATCCGAAGCAGGTCATGCACGAGTCTCGGGCGGCAGAGCGGGAGTGATGGAGGGGCGGAACCCCTCCTGTTTCGAGAATAAGACGGATGGAAGGGAAGACGTCGCCGAAATGGATCTGAGCATGCTGGTCGCCGGGGTGTAGCGAGAGGAGGTAGTAGAGATGAGGCCGAGGTTCATAAGCAGCATCCAGGGTAAGGTAGTTTGAAGTGAACTATGCTTGGATCGGATCAAGAGATGAGACTTGGATGAAGGGGCATGATGCACACCTCAGTGCAGGAGGCAACGCTCCGCCGGCCCCCAACAAGTCCTGAATAGGTAGGTCTCTGCCTAAATAGTTACGGAATGAGGTACTTGTGGTTTAGGTTGTGGGTATCCGTATTCCCATCGACATCACTGGGTTTCTTGGACTTCTATCAAGCGACAAGGTTGGATCACGACAAGAACGCCTAGCCAGGTTGCACCATCTCATCGAGCAAGTGTAAGAACATTGTGACCTCGTAGAGAGTGACAAACCAGCCTCGTGGCATCTTGGGAGCGGCAGCACTATATCTTGCATAGAACATCTTCCTGGGGAAACATGGTCGGCGAGTTCGGGCGCAGACTGAGCGGTAAACTCCAGGACTCTGCGACAACCCAAGGACGTATCGACCAGGATCATCAGCGAGGCCAGCGTCTCACATGTGCCTGCGGATCCCGGACGAAGCCCTCGGCTCCCCGGGCCTAGAGAGGAAGCAAAGCCAAGCCAACATGCGGTCAGAAGGGAGTCACGGGGCCATTGCAAGAATACCGAAAGTATACTTGCAAATGCGCTGTTGCGGAGCCCACGAGATGCCGTAGCATCCATGTATCGCTGCCGCTTGCGCTGTGCCTGACTTCCATGGGATGGGGCTAACAAGTGCCATGTAAGAGCGTTTTCCGGGCCAGTCATTATTGTTTCCGGCTGGCCTGTCAATGACGGCTTTGTTGTTAGAACGCCTTGGTCGGAACGGTCTGCTGGGACGGCGTCAGGGGAGCGTTTCCCGCGGGAGGGCCGGCTTTCGGGGGAAATCTTATGGAATGGATGCCGGTTTTTTTTTTG